>NW_017547192.1:3904660-3956974 GCF_001854935.1 Bemisia tabaci
GTGAAGCAAGAACTTAACTCTGTTATTAGTATAGAAAATCAAAGTTTCATTTCTTCATTTCGAAAGTATAAAATTGATGATCAGAACTTTGATGAAAATTTTGTTACCAAATTTTCAGTCGGTTCAATGAGTATAATTTGTCATCATTGTGATGCTCGCCATTTTCAGGGTGAAATGTCCAATGGTCATTTTAATAACTGCTGCCAAAATGGCTTAATTTCTTTACCGAGTATTCGGACAAATACCGATTTGAAATCATCCAAATTTCATAAAGCATATCAGAAATTATAATGGTGCTGTTGCTTTTGCCTCTTTCTCTGCAAATCGAATTGATATTCCGGGTGATGGACCTTATTGCTTTAAAGTTCAAAGTGAAAAGTGTACAGGAAAAATAAGGGGATAAGCCCCTAGTTATAATTTATTTTGAGAAAAGCAACGTTGCCAATTCAACCGTGACACTAAAGAGAGAGTCCAAAATTGGAATGTGCAAGAGAATGGACTCAGCAGTCCCTGAGCGGAAAATGTTACTGAACCCAATCCTGCCTTCTTGAGCCTTCTTCATAAGTTAATCATCAACAAAAAGAAAGAAAAAAAAAGAAAAAAAACCCTCGTGGAAATTGTTCGGCTGATTCAAAATCGGCAAATTTTACCCATTATATATACAAGGATTTTTTTTCATTTTATACTAAGCGAAATAACATGTGCTGTGTTCTACATGTTTACGAGAGTACATGTTAATACATAACAAACAGATTTTATGGTTAGAGAATGTCAATAAAAGGCGTCAAGAGCAGTAAAGTACAGTTTTTTCGTGGAATGTCAGCTCACTGCTGTCTTGCCTGAGGTAAAGTCGATTTTTACCCAATGAACGCTCTTACGTAGCTTTCGTATTTTCCAATACGACAAAATTTACTGTTGTACTGCACAGTACATGAATTTGAAACCTGAAAACCCTATGACATGACTCTCATACGGGGAACCTTTCATGAGGCCATAGGGGGGTCAGGCCATGATTTTAGTCAAAAATAAAAAAAAGCTCTAGAGATATTATTTTGGCTTAAAGCGTTGCTTCTTGTCGGCAAAATCTCGTTTTTCCACTAAGTTTCTTTGAGTCAAGGAAACGTTCTTTTGCTATTGTTTTTTTAAACTTAAACTCAACGATAAAAAAACGACACTTTTAACTTAAAAAACTGACTTTTAGTTTAATCCGCATGGAATTAACTTTACAAAAAAAAAAAATTGTCGACAAGAAACGACGCTTTAAGTCAAAAATAATATCTCATGCAAATTTTTTTTTCATGCGCTTCCACCACATTAAGTTCTCCCAACGCAGTGTTGTAAACGGATCAGTGACTAGAAATAATTATCCTGAGAAATAAATGTGTCAGAGCTGTACTGCGGACTGACTGAATAACCCTGCATCTCCTTCGTCACAAAAATAGAGTCGAACCAACAGCGCCGCCATAACCCTCATGTAAACTACGAAATAATACAAAATCAGGCGGATTTTAGCACTAGATTTGGCAACCATGTCCAGCGGGGCGCGACTGAAGTGTCTGCACTGGAATTTTAAAATGGAAATTCAGGAGGCCCCCGAGGTCGTAGGAATCAAGAATATAGAAAGTGATGGGAGCGAGAGACGCGCAAAATAGGGAAAATACTGACCAAAATAACATAATTTTGCGGCTCTGCTAAGTAAGAACGCCATATGGGTCTTGGTACGTTTGCAAAATTTTGTTTTTCGAAGATGAATTTTTTGAGAAACTTACGAGTTTTTTTTCTCTGAATTTTTTGGAGAATGTTACTCGTAATTTGATGTAATGTCTCTGGAAAATACAAAGGGAAAAATACATAACTTTTCTTTAAAGTATATTTTTTAATGGAGGAAGCTTGTCAACATTTAAATGCTCATATAATGTTTTTACTTAGCATGGCAGTATGTGAACCGTGGAAGACTAGGGACGGGGGTGAGGTGTTTTGAAGCTTTGATGGGGTTTCCCCTCATGATCGGTTGGCGGACCGCCATCGCGATCACTATACTGGCGCGCGGAAAATAGTAGTAAGAACTCTGAAATTTTAAACAAATAATATTTTATTAAATTTTAATAAAGAGGGCTGGATCTCTGTTTCTTGACTTTATAATTTTATCAAACTTTTTGGTCTAAAATTTGTATTCAACTTCAAAGTTGCATTTTTGTGCTACTCTTTAACCGTGGATAGTTCAATCTGAAATATTGAACTTCTCGTTTGAAATAATACTGACAATAACTATAATTTTGAAAGGAAATCGGAACTTCTCGAGGATGATTGAATCGCCGACCTAATAGAAACCGCTATTGACTGATAAGTTTGTCCGAAGACAAATTTTGATTTTTTGACCTCAGCTTTATGTTGTTCAGGGGCCGTTTTTATAATAATTTACGCTCTTGGGGGCAAGGGGTTCTAAGCTTGGGTCACAGGTGCGTTATAGAAGGAAGAAGAACCTAAGGCGCTGCATTGCTTAACGCAAGCCGCGTAGGGCTGATCTTTCAAAAATGCATTATGGAAAATTAACGCGAAATGACAATTTGTGATTCAGAACTAATCGAAGAACCCTAAGTTATCGAACTGATCCTCACATGATTTTTTCAGGGGGGTAGGGTGGCGACCCATGTTACGGGTGCGTTAAGAGGTGAAGAGGGGTCGGTAAATCCGATTTTCAGCGGTGCGTACTTTATGAACGACCCCTTATGCTGCTTACTTTTCAGTGAAAAAATAATTTTAATCACTTGATTACAGAATGGTTCAAAATGGTTTTTGACTAAAAATGAAAAACACGAGAGGGAATCAAGAGAATAAAATTTTGCTAATAATGGCGAAATAATAATAAGCCAAATAAAAGCTAATTCTGGTGGAAACCGTATTTTTACATCTATATTATTTCAAACCATGCATTTTCATTGTGTGGCTGAAACAATGAATTAGGCGAGGGAGTGGATTTTCCTCTGTTTGATTGCGAGCCTCGTCAGTGAGAGCTTGTCGGCGATCAATAATTTATGAGGCGTATTAATGAGATGTCGTTTGATATTCAGGTATTCCTGGTTCGTTGCGTAGCAGCGTTGTCGCTCGGTGGCGAAATACCTGATTTCGGCAGTTATTTTCGGATAAAAGTCAGAGATTCACACCCTCATGGAGTAGCCACTTTCGGCAACGTAGTATCCTGTAGCAGATATTGCTCATTGGTGATCGCACATTAATGACCAGAGGCTGGGATTACAATGCTTCGGTGGGCTCCATACATTCATTTTCCTATTGGAACGGAGCTGGGGATGAATGAAATGTCTGGCATTTTACTTTGCATTTTCTGTTATTAAGTCGACTTATTGATCAATTTAATAAAGAAGAGTAGGTCAAACGTTTGAATCTGACCTCTCAGGCAGGCAGGTCATTATATCAAGTTGAAGGATTTCGAAAGTCAATTCTTTTCGCCTAAATAAACTAATATTTTTATGATTTTATTTTTATCCAAGACCATTCTTTCGTGGCTGCAACCCTCCAAACTTTGAAGTGAGAAATCATTTGTTCAATAGAGATGACAATATAGGATATAGGTGAATTTTCAACTCTTAGAAAAACGATTCGGTCGTCGATCGATCGTCTGAACAATTTATGGATTTTGAAAAACATTTTCAGAAATTTCATGTCATCCAGAAATTGCTATTGTCACCCATCGAATCCTTCACCAAACTGCTAAAAAATCACCGTAGATTAGGCCAAAATCCTTATGCTAGAGTAATTTTAAGTGCTGCAATACTTTTTAATCTCCTTAAAAGGGAAAGCTTCATTTTGGGGGGATATGCAGGGTTGCCAGGGCCAGATTAAGGGGGTGGCCACATGGGCCGCGGCCCATGGCGGCAAATCTAGGGGGCGGCAAATTTTGCAATTTTTTTAAATGTAGGTATAAAAAATAGGATTCAGAAAAAAAAATTACAAACGAGAAAAGGCTACAAAATCTCTCATTTCCTGAGAGTATAGTGATTTCTAATTTTGTCGTCTTTCAGTGACACAAGAGACAGCACCTTGAATCAGTCGAGTTAAGAGAGAAACCAAACACACAATTTGGCCTGGAATGGCGCGACTTAGGTAGAAATGATGACGAGGACTTGAGATGAAAAGGAGAAGCCCTCGGCGCGGCAATCGGCATGTGACACATATCAGCGCCTACAAGACTGCACGAATACCTCACGCACTGCATCAAACACAGTGCGGTTATTGTGGTCACCGTGAAACGGATAGCGCCTACAAGAATGCATGAATACTTCACGCATTGCGCCCAACACAGATCAGTCAGCGTGAAACGCATAGCGCCTGCAAGACTGCGTAAATACTTCACGCATTGCGCCAAACACGGTGCGGTCTGCGCGGCGCGACGTGGCGCGGCGCGGCGGCGAAAGTTAAAATCATTAAACCAAATTTTGTGTTTGTTCTTTCATAATTTTTTCGTTCATTTCTTATGAATGGAAGGAATTGTCCATTAGAGATCAATGATCGAACGATGACCAATTGATTGACCAATTGGTTCACCTCAATCGATATTCATTGTTTCATATGAATATAAATGGATGAATGTGAATCACCCTGTATGTGTCAATCTGGTCTCTTCATCAGCCGCTCCTGATCGGAGCTTGATGTGTAACTTTTGACGTCCGGAAAACCAAATGACTCACAATAGCGGGAAAATTACCCTAGATGTCAATTTGCATTATGATTATTTTTTCCGGTAAGTTAATCGTACCGGTTCGAATTTTTTTTTTTTCGATAAATGCAAAAGAATAGAACAAACGACGGGTACATTTGAACAATGGCGTAGCGTGCTTTGAGATACATATATCGATTAATCTCGCATTTAAACATATGAAAAGGATCGGTATTAAACAGGGTGTTCCCAAGGAACACCTTAATAATCGATTCTTCACCACAGTTTCAAATGGGGAAATATCGATAAATGATCGTTCACGCCGATTCCACTGAATTTGAACAATGGCACTTGATATTAGTGCGCTGAGGAAGTACTGTTTTTGCAAAGTCATTTCAGCATGACGGCTTATTCCTTACAATTTATCACTAAAAGAAAACTTAAACGGATTTCAAGAAAAGTCAGAGTAACCATGAACATTGTCAGGTCTATGGCATCTTGTCAAAGTTATATGTAATTTGCTGTCCGACAAGCAGTGTAGGTAAATTACGGAAGAATTTAACGCATTAATGCGTAAGAAATTTAAGTGTTCCATTCACTTGAATGCCATTCAGCTCGCGTATTGACGGTGCAAAGACGCTAATGTCGGTTTGCGACGCCGTCGTAATTTATTTCTTAAGTGAAAAAACACCTTATTCACGTCTTGAAAACTTTCCTGATTTTTCTCTTCAACATTCCACGAAAATTCAAGCAATAGTGATGGTTCGTTCTCTTTTGATAACATGAAATGGGAGTGGAATTTTGAAACATTGCAAACGAGATTTTCATTTTTGCAGTTTTACAATCGATACATTTCCTTGAAGAGATAACTGTTGCGGTATTCAGGATGTTTTTTTGCTTACCTTACAAAATGAAGGCGAATAGAAAATTGGAAAAGGCCTTGCTTAAGGCTGATTATCAAATCAAAAAACAAACCTGCGGCCACGACGAACCTGTAACAATATCAAAGTCCAAAAAGAAGAGAGACAAAATGGAAAAGAAGTGTAGAGTTGAAACCTTTTTTCACGGTAGCCGAAAACATTACATGACGACAACCCGTAATTTTCTTTCCGTACATAAATATCACCTGGCGAATTTAGAGAGTTCTTGCGATACGAGGCGTACATTTCTCCTCACAATAAAAACAAATATCGTTTGAAAAAAAGAGCGATATTATACGTATATTCTAACAAGAGCTTCTAAAAATTTGTAGCTGTCGCGCGCAGATCATCGGACAATTCAGTCAAAAATCAGTTGAGCTATCTGTGACGTAATCAAGATGAGCCGCTAATGAAAACAGCGCGTGACGAGAATAAAGAAGTTGACTAAATTTTGATTTATCGCTCGAGTGAGAGACTTGAGCGATGAGGATCATCTAGAATCACGCCTCAGGGCCACAATCAACATTGATGCACGCTTTTTCGTTGTAGCGGAATTCTACAGACCATACATCGTATTAATTAAATAAATACAACGGCAAAAAATAAAGAGTAAAATAGCAAACAAAGACTTGGGGAAAGATAGCCACATAAAAATCGAGAGAATAAAATGTTTTTCATCGTTATATTTTCACGCCGTTTTTTATAACGCTCTTGACATTCTCGACCAAAATGTTTAAGAAAAGCGGGATTTTATTATTGGTCTTGCTTGGTATTTAATTTTAACATTAGACTCCACCATAGGGAGGGAGACTATTGAGGATGACATTTTCGAATTGTGAGTTAGGTAATCTAATGATAATTTTTGCGTTGACGATCTCATAAGTTTTCCTCGAATCTAGATGTTTTGGTAATGCCTTTGACACTGAGAGTGGTTCTATACATTCTGATGCTCAGAAATTAATTCCTTTTTTTAAATCGTTTACTTTCATAGATCTATTTAATTTTGGTTGGTGGGAAAGGAAGAGTGAAAGAGACTACTGAAAGTCTCTATTATAAATTGAAAGTGTATATAAAATATCAGACGGCGCAGAAAAAATTTCAGCTGTGCTGGAAAAAAATTGAGAAGATGGAAATTCACGAAATTGAAACTCGATAACAATGCATGGTAATGTTCCCCGACTTCGATATAAGAGAAAGCTGAAGCAGCGTATGACGTAAGTTAATTCCATGATCTAGGGATTAGATTTGCCTTTTCGCCTTCAATTTTTGAAGTAGGCCAAAAAGCATCCTTCGCGCTAGAATAGTTACCTATTCGAGGGTTCGGAGGCTGTCGCTGTGTTGCTACCTTCCTCTGTAAATTATAGCGAATTCCACCCAGCTGACTTATTTTACTAGACCTACGAAAAACGCCGTATTTGCATTTAGAAGTTGCCAAATTTTTCTTTGATAAAAATCGAATTTACGGGTAAACTTGCGAGTATTTACCTTTGATTTTTTCAGAGTTTCGTTTTCGCAGTTGAATCTAGAGTTCCTGAAAATTTCATTCATAACTTTCCTAAAAAAATAAACGTTTTATCAGGGGCAATTTGGAATTGTTCAAATGTTCAGACGGCGTTCTTCCTCAGCACAGCGATATTCCTTGCTGTTTCGATCCTAAAGCTCTCTTTTCCGGTTGAAGTTAACATGATTTACAAAAAATAAAAAATAAAAATAATATTTGAAATACAACTTTTCCTACTTAAATTTCTGTGAATATAGGGTGTTTTTTCATAGTGCGCATGTAGAAAACGCTGCGGTATCGTTACGTTGAAATTTTCCTATATCCATTCGAAACTAGTTTGGCAGCCTGAAGAATTTATGATCGCGAGCTTTTTCGATGAGTTGGCAACGTTGTAAGGGCGCGTGCTCACGCGCAACCTCCAAAACCGTGTTGCCCGCTACTGTTTCGGCGGCTGTTTTTGCAATCAGGTTATAAACTGTTATTCGTATTCTTTCCGTGTTTTGATTCAGTCGATCGGCCAAGGCGCGTCATGCGCCGTATTCACACCGCAATTCATCACTTATTATTTTTGGAATGATGAAATCCAAGAGAATCAGTGCCGTTGCTGCAGAAAACGGAAACCTATCGTTTCTGCAGCTCTAATTTGAACCTCGAAAGTGAGCCCAGAGCGCCCTATTCGCGCAGTTGAATTTCCTCTCTAATGTCGTCATATGGGAAAGGCAGCCAGTTCCTTGCTAAACTTTGAGGGGGCAATAGTTTCCAATTGAGATGTTGTATGTGTGAGGAATTTGCGATTTGACTGTTGATTCTTATGTAAAAGTTCGCGAGAAACACGATGGTGCTACTGGTTTTTTCTGGAATCAACTTCCAAGCTCAAAAAAAGCTCTCAAGTTGAGGCCAAAATGGAGGGGATATCCCACCCTACCCTGAGAGTCCACCTCTACATCAAAACAAACTCTCCATGCAAAGATAGGGAGCAAATACATCAGCAGGGTTCCCGTGTTTTCAGTTTTGGAATCCCCAAATAAAGCGGCAGCCCTGTCAATGTATTTGCTCCCTATCTTTGCATGGATATTTTATCTTGATGTAGACGTGAACTCTCAGGGTAGGGTGGGATATCCCCTCCATTTTGGCCTCAACTTGAGAGCTTTTTTGAGCTTGGGAGTTGATTTCAGAGAAAACCAGTGGCACCATCGTGTTCCTTACAAACTTTTACATAAGAATCAACAGTCAAATCGCAAATTCCTCACACATGCAACATCTCCATGGTCATCAATTTTAGGGACTTTTTGGAGATATTGTTTAGTTTTTTGCTTGACTACCACCCTTAATATATCAGCTGCATTGACGCCACTTCCCCGCTTTAAAAGCCCTTCAATTAGCGACTTTCGATTGAGATGCGGAACTCACATAGGTTGTGACTTTGGACAAGGAGCCTTCATGCATGAGGGCACATTCTTAAGGAGAGCTATTCTTACCTAGTCAAGAAAATGAGTCACAAAAAATTTAAACAAAATTTTTTTGGTCGTTTCTCTCTAAAAAAATAAATAATAAAACGTCGAGGTTTAAGATACACATTCTTAGGCAGAGACCATCGATTTTAATTATTTTTTCGTTTTTCTCTTGACTTGGAAATTTTTCCTATTTTCCTTCCATACTCTGGAAACTAAATCCCAGATGCGCTAATCTCAAGTGCCGTAATTTAACACGTCATTACGCATTAAGTGCCATTGCTCTGGTCTAAAGGCTGCTTAGGATGCTTTAAGCCCATGACTTAAAACTTGAGGAGGGTTAGATAATCTTATAAGAGGGATAGCGCACCCCGGGAAACGATTTGAAAAATGGCCGTGCATTGTTGTCAAGGTGTGTACAATGTTTAAGTAGAATCATTTTATTTCACTCGATTTTCTGGGATCGTTTGGTTTTGCACTAAAAAAGACAGCATTGGCGTGTGTGGGTCTTCTTAATATGTTTTGAGGTAGATCCTCAGCTATATGACACAGTACAAAGTGTATGGCAGTTACGAATACTTTCAATTTGACCAATCGGATAACATGTTTGACCTCCGGATTCCTCAAGTTTTGGTATAGGAAATAGATTATTCGGAAAAAACAAATAATAAGTGCTTCTAAATGGGAGGATTCTAATTTTTACCAAGAGTTTAAGATGAAACCAACACCGATGAAAATAATACGCTGGCATTCTTTTTTTTTTTTTTTTTTTTTTTTTTNTTTTTTTTTTTTTTTTTTTTTTTTTTTTTTTTTTTTTTTTTTTTTTTTTTTTTTTTTTTTTTTGGGTGAGATCATTTCCTCGAAATGGTAGTTGTGATGGTATCTAAGTCAGCATTTAGGTCTCACCAGACACAATTTTCACTTTCAGATTGCTGTGTCAGCGTATTATTTTCCTTCGTGAGTAACTCTGCAAAATACGCTAGATATTATTTATCTCCCTTTTTATTTTTATTTTATCCGTTGAGCACTATTTCATGATATTCTCCATATATGGCCTGTGCAAAGTCGCTAAAATAATTCTTCTCTACTATCGAACAGAAGATCAATTAACTGAAACAGCTGCGGAGAACTGGCAACGATGAAGCACTGCACTTTTACCTGTCCTATTCCCCGAGTGCTGAAAATGCTGACACATGCATATACAAGTACCGTTTCTACCGTGTTATGACTTGCAATTTTGAGCGAGCAGTTTTATGTCCCCTGTATGATCTAATGCATGGTTTTTCATATTCTTCATCGCACTCTGCGATTATGGAGAAGGCAGTTACGTTCCTTCAGGGTGTCTGCCAGTCCTGAAAGTCCGGAAGTAGTGCTTATTTTTTAATGGCGGTCCGGAAGAACTGAAAAAATGCGGAAATTTCTCAAGAAGGGAATTTTTTCCTTGGGACTACGCGAGGATTTGTATAGAGCCTGGAAAGTATTTAAAGGGTTGACAAGGGAGGGTTGGATTATGTTTTCTGCCCTACCCCAGAAAATGAAGGTAAAATTTCAAATCGCGTGGTTTCGATGCACCTCTTACGCCAACACTGTCTCCTCTAAAGAGGGTTATTCATATAGGCGAAAAATGTACCCAGCCCGGAATGTACGAAACTTTGTAGGATGATAGTACTAGTTGAGAGAGGCTTATCCCTAGCTCCGTTTTTGCAGGAACCCCAGGGAAACAGCGTTGCCATTTTTTAAAGTCGCAACCTTCAAACATCCATAACTTCCGCAAAAATGCAGTTACAGAGCTCGTATTTATACCAAAAAACGCAAAAAATTACGTTCTATCGACCTATGCAAAAGAAATTTTAACTTCACTCCACTGTTGCCACGTTTTGGCCATTTTTTTAATTTTCGCAATTATTTAAAATCACGTTACCGCCTAAAAAAGTGTTTGCAGTTGGTGGGGATTGAATAAAAACCTGTCGAAATTATTGTTCGTTCGATTCCGCATCCATTGATATATTATATTTTTCTGAGAGACTTAGGGAACACGAGTTATAGCGATTTGAAAATTCGGCAACACGCCCGACCCCCGATATTGACGCTCGTTTCGGTACGTTTCGCGACTCCGTGTTAAAGCAAAACGCCTAGACCAAGCAAAATTCGAAAAGTCAGCTCATGTTTTGCACTTTTTTGAAACTTTTAAACGATTTTTAAGAATTCAAGTAGCGAGGGTGTTGCCGGTTTTCAATGAAAACCACCGCTGCGATCACAATTTAAAGTAGTACTCATTTAATCACGTCCAGCCACATTTGTTAACCTAAACTGACCATTTGTGACATGGTGTTCACAACATTGCCTAATTTCCGTCGGAATTCGCGTAGAGGCGGGGTTGCCAGTTTTCATGGAAACCGCCACCGCAATCACGAAAAAAAATGTATTGCTTATTTAATCACGTTCAGCCTTATTCTGTAGTTGGAATTGTTTATTGGTCGAATCGATGGTTTCTGCTATCACTCTGCAACGGCGGTGGTGCCCGACAGTAACGAGATATCGAAATTTAAAGCCCGCAAATCACTCAAGCGTTCCGATGAGTAGTTTTTGCGAGGGACCTAGATCCATTGCTCTTGATCTCTATACAATATCGATATCTCGTTACTGTAAGGCACCACCGCTGTTGCAGAGAGATAGCAGAAGCCATCGATTCGACCAATAAACAATTCCAACTACAGAATAAGGCTGAACGTGATTAAATAAGCAATACATTTTTTTTCGTGATTGCGGTGGCGGTTTCCATGAAAACTGGCAACCCCGCCTCTACGCGAATTCCGACGGAAATTAGGCAATGTTGTGAACACCATGTCACAAATGGTCAGTTTAGGTTAACAAATGTGGCTGGACGTGATTAAATGAGTACTACTTTAAATTGTGATCGCAGCGGTGGTTTTCATTGAAAACCGGCAACACCCTCGCTACTTGAATTCTTAAAAATCGTTTAAAAGTTTCAAAAAAGTGCAAAACATGAGCTGACTTTTCGAATTTTGCTTGGTCTAGGCGTTTTGCTTTAACACGGAGTCGCGAAACGTACCGAAACGAGCGTCAATATCGGGGGTCGGGCGTGTTGCCGAATTTTCAAATCGCTATAACTCGTGTTCCCTAAGTCTCTCAGAAAAATATAATATATCAATGGATGCGGAATCGAACGAACAATAATTTCGACAGGTTTTTATTCAATCCCCACCAACTGCAAACACTTTTTTAGGCGGTAACGTGATTTTAAATAATTGCGAAAATTAAAAAAATGGCCAAAACGTGGCAACAGTGGAGTGAAGTTAAAATTTCTTTTGCATAGGTCGATAGAACGTAATTTTTTGCGTTTTTTGGTATAAATACGAGCTCTGTAACTGCATTTTTGCGGAAGTTATGGATGTTTGAAGGTTGCGACTTTAAAAAATGGCAACGCTGTTTCCCTGGGGTTCCTGCAAAAACGGAGCTAGGGATAAGCCTCTCTCAACTAGTACTATCATCCTACAAAGTTTCGTACATTCCGGGCTGGGTACATTTTTCGCCTATATGAATAACCCTCTTTTTAGTTCGGCAATGTTACTGTGATTAGCAGGTTCGGTGTTTTGGCTTGGAGAAGGGCGTTGTCATGCCGAACTTCACCTTCAAATACCGAACACCGGTTCCAACCTCAAGGATTTAGCAGAGCCGTGCTATAATTTACAGTTATTGATAACTGTCGATTAAAATGCAATGACTTTTCCTTTTAATACTGCAACGTTAAACGTCGATTAAAATGTAATGACTTTTCCTCTAAATATTGCAAAGTTAATCGTCGATTAAAATGTGAGGACTTGTCGTTTTATTAATTCAACGTCTAACATTTCAAAGTACAATTGAATAAAATGGAAGAAGGACAAAGAGAGAGATTCAGGGGAAGTTAGGGGGAAAGAGGGGAAAAGAGGGAGAAAAGTAACCTTGAGAAGCTAAAATGTGCTTCAAACTAATTAAGAGCAAGAATTGGATACATAAGAATTAGGATTAAAACATGAAATGAACGTAAGTACCTATCAATTTGACTGCATTTTGAAATGATAAACTACATATTCCGGCTCATATAAGAAATAGCATATCGACGGTGAAACTACCAGACCACGTATCTCGTTTGCGGTGTTTAAAAATCTCCACTCACATTTTATTTTTTTGAAGGAGATCAAATCAATATCATTCCTTACAATTTTCACAGATTTTTCTCCGCACAAAGAGGAAAAATCACGGAAGTTTTCACGAATTGACGTTGAGTAGTTTTCTATTTAAAAAATAAAGTATGACAGGAAGTCTGCGACGTCGCAAACCGAGATACGTGGTTTGGTAGTTTCACCGTCGATATGTGCCATTTGACTCCCTGTTTAGGTAGGCTATTTTATGGACAAGCCAGAAACGGGAATTCCTCATTCCAAAATACGGCCTAACCATGAGTGAATTTACATGTAAGTAAAATGTGACCGAAAATTAACAATGCCCACCGAGGTACACGAAGAGAGAAACTTCGGTTCATCTAGGACACCAAAGATTCCAGTATACTGTTAACCAAGATTTTTGTGAGCCATACTAATGCTAGTATTCCTTACCGAAAACTTCAGTTTTATGAACTGAAGTTCAATTCGTACGACTAGAAACTGCAGGTTGCTGAACCGAAAAATTTAATGTTTCACATGAACTAGAGTTTAGTCTATGTAACTCCAGCTTACGTAGTCTTGTAGTCTCACTATTGACATCCAACTAATTTAAGTTTATGATTACTGTCTCTCATGTGTTCGACCTTGCACGAATTTTCAACTTTTCGTGCAATTTCGCGATATTTAAACTCGAATTTCATACCTGCGGTCAATGGCATTTTAACTGTAAAAACCACAAAGTTCAGCCAAAATAGTCATTAACTACCGTTCGATGGCGAGCCAACAAACTTGACTCGAAGAAACCTCCACCGCACAACGCATTATTATCCGCTTTTTTATGGCTTCTGCGATCTTTTTCCTCAATTCGTTTCCGTGTCCTGCCCCTCCGAGAACGCAACCGACATTGGATTACCGTCTTCTTGCGGATCTTGTTTCTTATAGTTCTTTGTTAATGTGAATAGTGAAACAAAGAAAGACAGGGAAAATGTCGCAGTCAATGGAATTTAACGTCAAATCCTGAGCTTCCGTTCCATTGTTACCGGAGCTAAGTGCAATCGTATTTTTGTGAAAAGAATAAGTGCAAGACCTTTTTTGTCATTTAAAATTTTCTTCAAGATAGCTTACTCTATGAGCCACATCCCCCAAAATTCGATAGATTAAATCGGGGCTTTTTCTTTATTTTGAAACACCGCAGCAATTTTTCTGGACTGTGTACCAACGGGAAATCGGTATCAAGAAGTAAAATTTTATGCGGGACGGGAAAGGGGGTTGGGAAGAAAGTATCAAACTTAAAGGAGGCATAAATCAATCTTCGTAAAATAAATGCCTGAAACCAGCCCCAGAAAATGATTTATCCCCCTCTGAGGTCAATCATGACGAGATCAATTTACTCACCCTCTCGTTTTTATCATTATCAATATTGATCTATAGACGTCACCACAGTTGCCAATACTTAAAAATAATTTTTTTTCATATGAGAGAAAGGAGGCTACAGCTCTGAGGGTTCAAATGTCTCATAATAATAATAATAATAATAAAAAATCAGCCCAAACGATCGACTCTCGCCCTAAAGCACTCTGTACTTTTTCGGAATCAGAACCAATAACCAAAAGGTATTAATTGATGTACTCAATTTTATTCCGAATAGTAATTCAGATGAAAATCAATCAAGACACTTGACAACATAGATCTAAATTTACCTATTTTTTTCGTACTTTCTCACGTCTGGCGAGCAGACAATGAGTTAGGAGAAAAAACAGCACCGCTGTCAGCTAATTTGGTTACGGTGGCTTCAAGGTCTCCTCATGCCAAAATGTTCCTCGACGGTTGTCATAAACCATTAATACATCGGTGTGAAAAAGCCGGCATGTTCACGGTGGCGACTTCACAGTGCCCTGGAATCGATTTTTAGAAACACATAAAAACAAGAAAAAATTCCTGGATCCAGTCGGGTTGTCCACGAACTTCAACGGAGGCTGAACTAGAAAAAGAGGCTCACATGTTTTCTCTTCAAAATATTACGTAAAAAGATTATTACAACGGGAAGTTTAGGAATCAACTCCCATGAATGAGATATTCACAAATATTTTTAACACGGATCAATTATTGGAAGATAGATTGTATGCAGTGGTGAGAAGTGAATGATCGATAATGATATTTCCCTATTTGAAGGTATGGTAAAAAATCGATTATTAAGGCGTTCGCTGCAAATACCCTATTTATCGATCCTTTCCATTGGTTTAAATGGAAGATTAATCTATATATCGTAAAGCACGTCACGCCACTAATTGTATGAATGACGCCATTTGTATTTTTGCCATCATTTAAACCAATGTTAGTTTTACACACTATAAAGTATGTTGGTATGATTTCAAAAATTTAGTCTCATTTTTGCAGAGAGGAGAAGCTTATCCGAGCCCAAATTTTTCCTAAAGAGAATAATGCTATTTGGTGCAACACTTGTCACGACCGATGTTGCTTTAGGTACGCTGGTTTATGATGTAGGCTTGTCCTGAGTTCCTCATCAAAATACTTACCATTAACGTGAAAATATTCGAACGTTGACATACTTAATTGAACGTATTTAAATCAAAAGGAACTATTTCCTTCGTGACCTGGGCCTTGAGATCCGTAAGAATATATCCATGACAAAGTTCATGTCACAACGGAGATAGTTTCTTTTGATTTAAATTCGTCACATTGCAGCACCGAGTAGAGTACACGTGGTAGCTAGACCGGATCCATGTCTAACAGAGAATTTTTAAGAATCTAGCTGGTGCTGGGCCTATTGAATAATTTAAAGGGTCGAGGCGAGATAGGTCATGCTCGTTTTTCCTCACCACGAGAAATTCAGGTTTTGAATTGCAGGAACACATTAGAGCTCATTGTTTCCCGCCACTTCTGATATAAAAGCCGCATTTCCCGCCGTTCTCTCGCTTCCATATCGAGAAAAAATTGGCTGAGACCTGATCCACTTCAAGAACACATTTACCTGCCTATCTCTAATGCCTACTTTCTTTCTTTGTTACAGTGGTCACAGGAGCAACAGATGGAATCGGAAAAGCTTACGCCGAAGCGGTAAGTAAATTTCTTTTTAAATTTGGGTAGCGCTGATTTTTTGCCGTGCCGCACAGTGGATCGAGTCATTAGGAGAGGTCGGACAAAATTTGGGAATTTTAAACGCTTATAACTCCGTTTATACAAAACTTTGAGTATCTAAAAGTGGTTCCATTGCTTTCCTCGTGAAATTTCCTTCTAAGAGCACCCCTTAAAATTTAAAATGTGACGATTTAAACATCAAAATTTGCAGTTTCAGTCAAAGCTTTCATGTCCGACCTCTCCTATTGACTCGATCCACTGTGTGCCGGATTTCGGACAGGGCAAGCTGTGTGGTGTGGCAGCATACGGCACCTTTGTCGTGCCGTCATTGAAAATCAATTGGACGTATTTATGCTAAAAGTAACTATGTGCGTAGGGTTTGTGTGCAACATAGTCCTTTTTAGCATAAATACGTCCAATCATCCTTTATATTGAAATTAAAAGTGACAGAAAAGGGGGGGATGGATTTGATCGGAATGAATCGACGGACGAGAACCGATCGACAAATTATTCCAAAACCGGTGGGCATGCATCGATCGAAAAAAAAATGGAACCGATCGACAATGACACAATCGACAACCGTGAATCTATCGAATATTTTGTAAAAATCTGTCGATCAAGTCACTGTCGAACCACTGTCGATCGGTTCACGTCGATCGATTCACGTTTTTATTTTTCAATTGACTCATGTCGATAAAATCCATTTGTGGCATCCGACAAAAAATTTGCAGCATCGCAAACCGTGATGAGGAGTTTTCTAGTTGCGCTATCGATGCATGCTATTTTAAAAGATATAAATATAGGATTAGAGAAAACTCTCATGATGTCTAAACGCTCCACTGTCTCGGCGGGCTGAAATTGTGAGGCAGTCATAATCGTCGTCTCCCTGACGTAAAGGCGTATTTCGATTTCCACGTGAGCCGTGTTATCTATACAACTCCATGCTCTCCCGAGCTCATGTGGAAATATAGAGATATCCCTATGCCAGCGGAGCGACGTATTGTGCTCTGCTCTTCAGAGAAAATCGAATCATAATGGGCTGGGCATGCCTATTCATTTGAAGTACAAAACAAACACGCATGGTGAAAAAATTGCAAGTCCACTCTGACAGATCGGACATTCGCTAACACCTCGACAGTAACAACGTTGCCAGACTGATCCCTTACGTGATTTTTACCAGAAAATGAAGATTTCCTGTCGGAATGTGTCTTTTTGAGCATGAACAATTGTTTCACACACACTCACAAACACTCCTTTCATTGTTGTTCTATGCCGACGCTGAGAAAAATTGTCTTACAAAAAATTGAAACAAAATTTTGTTTGATTCGAAAAAGTGTAATTTAAATTAGTTTTTTTTTTTTTTTTTAAATCAAAAAAACTTTTTTTTCAATTCGATTAAAATGGAATTAGTCATCGATAAAAAAATTTTCGCTCCTTTGAATTAAAAAAGCTCTCTTGCAGTAAAACAAGTTTCTTTCACTGAAAAAAAAAAAATCTTCAAGAAAAAACACTGATTCGCCTTAATGAAACGTCTATTAAATCGAAAACCATTTCGGTTTCATTGAAAAAATGTTTTTTAACAGTTTTTAAATTGAAGATTGATAATCCTAGGAAATAATCAGAAAAGTATGAATTCATCGGGTAGTATTCTAGCTGCGGGTAATCTGAGCGCGACCTTGCCTCAATTCATTACGTATTACTTGACTTAAAAACTTTCGGTGATACTGAATTGGTCCAACTCTACCAGGGGAAACGTTTTCCCTCAGAAATAATATCATAAAATAAAGAAAGCACTTTTTAACAGGCAGAATAACTGCAGTATGAGTGAAAAATACAGATTCCCGTCCGGGTATACTCCAGTGGCGTGGTGTGAATTGCGATATATCGATTGTTATGCCATTTAAACCTATGGTAAAGAATCGATTATTAAGGTGTTCGCTGCGAACACCCTGTTTATCGATCCTTTTCCATAGGTTTGAATGGCATAACAATCGATATATCGCAATCCACGCCACACCACTGGTATACTCCCTGGGCAATAATGCAGTTCAAAACCAGGGCCGGATTTACCTACATGCCGCCCATGGGCCGCCTGATTTTTCCGCCCCCTTCTCATTTGTTTTGAAACATCATTAGATCGTATTCGACAGTGGTTCGATGTATCGTTTGGTTCAAAACAATAGAACACAACCCCAAACAAAAATTTTAGGATTTAATTTGGAAAAGCTGAAAATGAGAAAATTCCTAACAATCCCACTTTTCATTGCCATTTGGTACTCGAGAGAATAAAAATTCGATCACATAAGACCCGTTACCTCAGATTTCTAAATTGACTTTTGAGGCTTTGGTTACATATTGAACCAATCGATATCAATATAATCTCACCTGTGTGATCTGTCAAATACGATCTATAAAAACCATCAAGTGAGCGTGCCGGTGGGGGAGGGGTGTATGAGACGCATTTACTCGTGTTGGGCACATTTTTTGTAAAAATCCTGTCAACACTAACGAAAGTTCCGTTCCGTAAACCCATCCCTGTTTGGGCAAGGCCTTCCATTTATAAAAAGGAACGAAAAAATTATGAAAGAACAAACATAAATGTGATAAAAATTTTAACCTCCACCGCCGCGCCGCACCGCCGACCGCACTGTGTTGGGGCAATGCGTGAGGTATTCATGCAGTCTTGTAGGCGCTATGTGTTTCATGCAGACCGCCGCGCCGCTTCGTTCCAGGTTAAATTGCGTGTTTGGTTTCTCTCTTCAGATTTCGTACAAAAGTACATACATGTATAGTTTCCAAACCGCAAAAAAATTCGATATTCTGATGACTAAATTGAATGTATCCCAAACTCCGAGCACTAGGAACACGGTGCGTTCAGGAATGCGGATTCTCCTTCATTTTATAACGTAGGCAAAAAGGTCCTCCATTTTTAGCAATAACATTTCTGAATGACTAAAAACTGAGGATATTTGTACGAACAATTCTCTCAGGAAGTGGAAAACTGATTGGTTCCGGGGATAAATTGAGTAAGCGAAATTTTGACAAAAAATTTTGTTACGCATGTAATTTTGAGCCGAGCTTATCACAAAGTGTACTTTGCAGAAAGTCAACTTCCAACACTAGATTATCAGACTCTTAAAATCAATTTAATTTTTCTTACGAGACATGATACTCGCACAAATTTGACTCTAAAGAAAACGTTTTTCTTTTTTTCACGAAATTGCAAACACTCTTATTATCTTTAGAAGGACTCATCAACGATACGAACCATTTAGACGTTTTTCGCGAAATGAAAATTGTGGTAGTCTGCATAGATAAAAACAAAACAAAAAAACAAATACTATCAAACCACCATGCAACCTGCGAGGCATCGGCCAAAGCGGCGTTGAAGTGGTCCTCGCTTGCTTGCCAAATCTCCGCCAAATTCGGTACTACTCCGTCTAAACTAATGAACCACGGCGTTAAGACTGGCAGCAGCCTACCTAGGAAGGAGCGGAGGAGCTAATAACGTCGCCTCTGTGGCGTACCTCAATTTTCACATGAGCCCTGTTTTACATATCAATCCATGCTTTCCGGGGCTCATGTCGGAATTAAGATACGTCCTTACGCCAGAAGAGGAGCGACGATAAGAGGCCCATAAAGACTTCGTTCCTCGTTCGACAATGCGCCGTCAGGCCGTCTCCATGCGTTATTGTTATCAACAGCACCGTGCAGACTTTCACCGCTACTCTGGCGGTTCCAGCATCAGCAGCGCTAATCTGGGCCCGAATTCGGAACGCTTTCTTTCCGATCAATCGCCCGAGCTCCGGTCGCTGCACCGGAATGTCCAGCCAGCTCGGCTGTCTGTTAAACGGCTGCATCGAAATTGCGGCGATCTTGTGTAGGCTGCACTGCAGTTTTTACGCTTCCTAAGTTTCGCACGGTTTTTCGCGCGAGAAAGGAGGTAGGAAAAGAGGAGAATGTTCGATGATATGGGCATTTCCAATTGACTGCGGTAGTGCCCCAATGGAGATGTTGCATGTGTGAGGAATTGGCGATTTGACTGTTGATTCTGGTGTAAAAGTTCGCGAGAAACACGATAGCGCCACTGGTTTTCTCTGAAATCAACTCCCAAGCTCAAAAAAAGCTCTCAAGTTGAGGCCAAAATGGAGGGGATATCCCACGCTATTCTGAGAGTCCACTTCTACATCAAGACGAACTCTCCATGCAAAGATAGGGAGCAAATACATTGGCAGTGATGCCGTATTTTTAGTTTAAGAGTCCCCAAATAAAGTGGCAGCCCTGTCAATGTATTCGCTCCCTATCTCTGCATAGTTTGTCTTGATGTAGAGGTGGACTCTCAGGACATATCGTGGGATATCCCCTCCATTTTGGCCTCAACTTAAGAGCTTTTTTTGTGCTTGGGAGTTGATTTCAGAGAAAACCAGTGGCACCATCGTGTTTCTCGCGAATTTTTACATAGGAATCAACAGTCAAATCGTAAATTCCTTACACATGCAACATCTCCATTTTTGGTGGTAATACCCCAATAAATTAGGTTCCTGCACGGAGAAAAAAACTTCGTTCATGGGACCCGAAGTTGAGGTCATATGGATCTCTGAAATTTTCTGATCACGCATCCGAAAACTTGAGGTCGACCTGCCGAAGTTCGGGTCAGACGTCGAGGCGCTTCGGTATGTACCGGAGTACTTCAGATGTGTGACCCGAACCCTTCGGTACATATCGAAGTACTCCAGATGTCTGACCCGAACTTCGGCAGCTGGACCTCAAGTTTTTAGATACTTGATCCGGAAACTTCAGAGATCCATATGGCCTCAACTTCGGGTCCCACGCAGGAAGTTTTTTTCTCCGTGTAACTTGAATGTTGCGGCACTACCCCAACTAAATTTGCGACACTGCCACAATTAATTGGAAATGCACTTATCATCCAGCAAATTGAGGTAGCACCACATCTGAAGCGCCGGGTGCAGGAAGGGCACTTCTTGGTTGCGGTATCTCAGGATCTACGTCAAATCCGTTAAATTTTTGTTGAAATATGTGTCAAAACCATTTTCATTAGCGATTTTTACTATTCAAATATTTTATTTTTGTTCACAGCTAGCCAAGAAAGGCCTTGATATTGTTCTGATCAGTCGGACCAAATCGAAATTGGAAGATGTTGCGGCTGATATCAGTGAGTTTCTCACCTCTAATTTTTCCTTTGATCAAATAGACTATAGGGAACCACAAATAGGGAAAACGTCAACTATAAAATAATTGCATGTTATGAAAAATGTGGGCGTTATTTTCACAGCAAAACGTGTATCCCAAGAAGAAGAATTGGAGGACGGAGAAGAGGGATAAACAGGATCAGTTTAGTATTGGTAGTAATATAAGTTTATAAATTTTTAATAAGCAGTACTTGAGCAGCTATCACTATTGACATCTCTGTAGTTAGGTTCTAGGTTTGTTACAAAAAAATCTAACTAATTTGGAAGAGAAAGAGAAGGGAATAAAGAAGAAGAAAAATAGGAAAAGGAGACGAATTTCCTTTCATAGTCTTTTTCTTCCTCTTTTCCTCTCTTCTCTTTCCTCTTTTTCTTCTTCTTCTTCTTCTTCTTTTTCTTCTCCATCTTTATCCTCGTCTACTAAAGCGCAAGACGAAAACCTAGGTCTAGTACACTCGGATTTATGAGATTGACAGTCATTTCTCACCTTGTTCACCCATGTCCATTCTGATATTTCGTCATCTACCGGCCAAAGTATCACAAGCGCCAAGCGATGTTTCAAAATTTCCGCCGCCATTTTATTTTTTACAGAGAAATTGTTCAACGAAGCTTTCCAAAAATTTCACTGAATTTTCTTTGTGCTGCCGATGAAATTCGTGAAATTTTCAAACAGATTCAACCAACAATCCCTCTGAAAAAAAAATAAAGTGGCGGCGGAAATTTTTAAACGCCGCATGCCGCTTATGATACTTTGGCCGGAAGATGACGATTTCACCCATCACCTCCCACCCTAATATTGTGATTTAACTGTCTTGCTCAGGGTCTAACTACAAGGTGAACACAAAAATCATCGAAGCTGACTTCTCTCTGGGCGACGAGGTGTTCGCCACGATCGAGAAGGAGTTGTACGGGCTGGAAATCGGGGTGCTCGTCAACAACGTCGGGTTTAGCTACCCGTACCCTGACTACTTCCTCTCGCTGGAGAACAAGGACCGCATCTACAAGACCATCATCCAGTGCAACATCAACACCGTCATCAACATGTGCCAGATCGTCATGCCCGCCATGGTCGAGCAGAACAAGGGAGTCGTCATCAACCTCTCCTCCGCCAGTGCCCTCTTCCCCTGCCCCATGCTCAGTGTCTATGGAGCTTCAAAGGTAAAGAAATATCCAAAACTCTTGGAGTATCATGTAGACCTATACTGCCCTGCTAAGGAAAAAAAAGCCGTATGAACATTCGAGAGTTGCCAAATTTTCTTCGATAAAATGTTCATTTTTGACAAAGGTTATGAATGCTTTTCTTTGAAATTTTCATTAGCTTTAGGGGAAATTGCGAGCAAAAGTATCTGAAAAATTGGAAGGAAAATATTCGTAAGTTTACCAGGAAATCTGTGTTTTATCAAAGGAAATTTGGCAACACCACACTGAGGGTTTATAAAGCGTTTTTACTAAGCACGGCACTATAGAGTACTATAATGTAGAAAGAGTGCGAACATGTCGAGGGCTAAGGAACGAACTGATAATTTTGGCGGACATGAGTTCGCAACGTCAGACGTAAAGACGTCAATTTTGGACGTCAAAATTTGGAATTTGAACCGATCTTGCTGCTATTCAGTCTCTCTCAATCACAAGAATAGTTTTGGAGTACACTAGCGGTATATTTAATATAATATATAATTATATTTCATTAAATATACTCAAGGCACGACATTTTTCTTTGGTAGAAAATACTTCTTTTCTACTCCGCGTTTAAGTCTCCAGCTTTACTGTGGAAAGTGTATCAGTTGCACAATTGGAAAACGTGTATTGATTATTGAACATCTATTCGATCAGTACATGAACTACATTTTGCAATAAAGAACCGCTATTTCCGCTCACTCCTAATAGCATCTATCAGCATGACGGGCACATAATGCTGTCTCTGAATAAGCTAGGAAAACTGCCTACTTTTTGCAAAATGTGGTCTATTTGCCAACTGAAAGGTTTTCAGTGTTCAAGACACAATTTCTCTAATCGCGCAACAGGCAACTGATCAACTTTCCAAGGTAAATCTAAAGACTTCAACGCAGGGTAGAAAAGTGGTCTTTTCTAAAAATCTCTTGCATTGAGTATCTTAAAATGAATTAAATCCACCGTCAGTTTACTGTACTTCCGTGCCAAGAGAGAACGCCGTATGAACCTTAAGGCGTTGCCAAATTTCCTTCTATATAGCGCGAATTTTCTGGTAAACTTATGAATATTTTCCTCCAAATTTTTCAGATAATTTTGTTCGCATTTTCACCTGAAGATTCTGAAAATGTAAAGGAAGAATATTCATAACTTTCCTCAAAAATTAACTAACTTATGGAAGGAAATTTGCCAACTCTCGAATGTTCATACGGCGTTTTTCCTTAGCACGGCAGTGTAAGACTATAATCGTGACTGAAAGTAGAACAGTAGCATTTTTTACAAGTAAAAAGATCCTAGTAACCGGGTATCGTAAAGCAAAATAGATCTTCTTCCTTATTGCTCATCCTTAGTCGATGGTTTGTATGTGAAAACTCCTTATTCTCATATGTAAACCCTTGTAATTTTCAGGCTTTCGTGATCAAGTTCAGTGAAGATTTGGCGAGCGAATACGAGAAGAAAGGAATCATCGTCCAGTGCGTCGCTCCCGGTTTTGTCGCGTCGGCCATGAGCAAAATTAGCAAGCCCACCTGGATGGCCCCCTCGCCCAACAAGTATGTTAGCTGTGTTTTGAAAACGGTCGGAGTCCAGAAGTTAACCATGGGATACTACCCTCACTTCTTGATGGTAAGTTCAAAGTATCTCTCCTCTTTTCCCGTATACATATGCTTTCTCTTGGCATTCCTGACTCTCCGTTAATTAATGCCGTGAGCTTAAATATTTAAGATCATTGAAAAACGAGCAGGAAAGCTCTACTACGTCAGTATTAGAGAGGAGTTCAGCTGTTTTCTATGTAGGCCCGTTTTCAAGTTCCCTCCTTGGTATGAGCACCGTTGAGATGAAAGAACTCGCTCGCCAAAAATTCAGCTATCAATTCTGAGAAAGCAACACCACCGCAAAAAAAAAATAAATTATAGATAATCGAGAATCATCCTCCGTGCTTTGACATCAGAAGCATAAAATGGACTGCGTTAAGCAGAGAGGAACCAAGCCGCATCAGCTGTTGCAAATTTAATAGAGCAATTTAATTTTTTACAAGAGAACGTTTTGGCGGATTCCTCTGATTTTTTTGAGGAATTTGCTTCGTACTATGCGGGAAATTCCTTGAAATTTGCAGGAAAATCCGCAAAACCATTCTTGGGTAAAAAATTAAATTGCCCAATTAAATTTGGCAATAGCTGATGTGGCTTGGTTCCTTTCTGTTTAACGCGGTCCAAATAAAGGTATCACAGATTAATCTATTCTAAGTATATTAGGCTCCTCTTCGCCATCTTGTTGAGCTGGTGCGCCATTTAAGCGCATTGCGATTAGTATACTAGAATTCTAGAGGCAGCTTGAAATCGAAAAGTGCCTTCTATCGGCTGAGCGCTTAAAAATCTGTAATTGTAGCTCTATGTCTCAAAAATCCGCAGCTTTTTTGAGAACGATTTGATTGTAGACCAATCAATCGAAAACGTCTATATTTTCGGAATTTTTTTCAAAAGTCCTCGAAAGATGCATCTCGCTATAATCTGTAAGGTATTCCCTTACAAAATGTGCACATTTTTCTTGCGTTGATAAAGACGGTGGTGCTTCCTCACAAAATTCGTGCGAAAGCATCAGCCATGTTGAATATTGTGTAGCATCCGAAAGTGCATAAGAGTTGGATGGAACGACTTCTCCTACGAAATGCTCACCTGTACCGCACACTGGAAAAAAAAACACATTGGATCTAGAGTCCGGACTCTTAAAAACATCGACAAGAAAAAATACTCTTGATTCAATCGGATTCTAGCTTAAATCAAGACAAGAACCAAGCCTCTTAATTTGAGCGGAGTTCCTTTTGATTTAAGCAAAAATCTGATGAGTCAAGAGTATTTTTTCTTGTCAATGTTTTCAAGAGTCTGGACTCTAGATCCAATGTAGTTTTTTTTCCAATGTAGTACAGTTGTTGAAGCGGGAAGCGTAATATATGCATATTTTTACGCAGATTGTGAAGCTAAGAGGGAATTTCAAACTTTTCTAACGCTCTCATCGTGATTCTCGAGCCATTACCTCTAAGAGTCAATTTTTCTTCTTTCTCTAGCTGAAGTTTGCAACAGGCCCATTTTGCGCGAAACATCTTAAATGAACGTGATTTTTTGTGCAGGTTGGACTTCTGCAGTTCCTGCAAGGGATTTCTCACTCCCTCGCGGCCGGTCTTGTCACCCGCACCCACGAGAACATCCGCACCAGAGCTCTCAGGAAGAAGGAGCGTGAACTAGAGAAGGAAATCTCTGCAGCTCAATGAGTCTCGAAAACCATCCCTCAAGCAAGGGCGCCGTTGCAGCCCTCTTAGACTGAACAAGGCTCTACACCGACCTTTTATTGTTCCACTAATTGTGATAAACCAAGGGACCCCGATGCAAGGCTTTCTGCAAGTGGATTCCAGCGGCGTGGTGTGCTTTGCGATTTATCGATTGATCTGTCATTTAAATCTATGGAAAAGGGTCGATGAACAGGGTGACCTTAATAATCGAGCTTTTACCATAGCTTCAAATGGGGAAATATCGATACTCGATCATTCACGCCGCGCCACTGCTGGATAGACGCTATTAGTAGCGACGTCATCATAGGGATTCCCCATTATATCGAATTGGATCCAAACAAAACATTGGCATAACTTCTTTCAATGCTCCCAATGCTGAAAAATCTATATATACTGCTTTTCTGTGACGTGGCACTAATAGCGTCTATATCCTGCTGAAAACAACCATCTTGACGCCTACCCGGTGCAAATTTGCTCCCGGAAGGTACCATGTTGAGATCAGTAGGTACGTTACTAACACGATGAGATACTGGTTTCATGATGACCTCTTGGACTAAATTAATACCGTGCGTTATTACTTTGTTGACAGTTTATTGTTACCAACCTGAACTGAAACGAATCATGTTGGTATCAGTTTGATCTCAACATGGTACAGATTGATGGCTGAAGTAAAACAATGCGTATCTCAGATTATGGTTTGATAAATCTACTCTTAAGTTTTATTTTATTTTTTTGAAGGGAAACTTAACTATATTTTCTATTGAAATATTCTGTGAAATTTCTTTATTGTTTAAAAATTTCAAACAAAATTGCGAAGAAACATCTTGATAAGTTTTCTTTCGGAAAAAAGAGATCTTAAATGTTGCAACTAAATACATTCAGCAATCGAAACTTGTGTGTTTTTAGCACTCTGAGAGAATGAATTATCATTTTTAAGAAATCAAGCTTTCAATACCACCTAAGCTAAGCATTCTGTCATCATGATGATCTCATCATTCAGAATTATTATTGCGGAATCTAAGATACCGTCATAGGTTTAGTGCTAAGTCGATACTTAGCTATGAAAACGCGTGCCTTATTTGGTAAAAAGTTGAAAGTTGTAAGTTGTGTTGTAAGTTGAAATTTCCTCAATGCACTACTCTTCTTAAGTTGAGAACCAACCAACGTCATTTCTTGAAAGTTTGTATCTTTACACTATGTGTGAAGAATATGATGTGAAAATATCAAAAGATGGCCTGTTTTCTCGTCAGAAAACCCAATAGAAACGGATAATAATTTGTGGCACTGCACTTAAGGCACGCGTTCTCTGAGTTATGCTGTCGATATAACTTGTTATAATATTTGAGGGAGTTCTAAGAAGTTTATGAATCACTGTTATTAATCAATCGAGAAAGCACTTGTTGGTATCTAGTCGGTTCAATTTTCGAAAAGAGTTCCTCTTGAATTGTTAATAGTTACGGCGCTGAGTCATTCGATTGTACTTGTTGATTTTGTTTCTTTTTTTTTAAAAATAGTTTTTCTCTCATTTTCCTTCATTTCTTTAAATGTATCCAATGTCATGTAATATTCCTCGGGTTTTACAATTTGAACCCCAAAATCGGTTAAAAATTATTTTTATTTTGTTTGCCATTGAGAGCGCTATGAGTAAAGAGTTGAGTGCTCAAAATATGCCAAACTCTCATTGAAAACCCACATTTTAAAAGAATAGGTAGTCGATTTGACGACAAAATTTAAGAAAATACAGTCAAATAATGTTCCATACGAAACATTTCATCTAGAAAATGATCGCCTTAAATGCGGTTACTTTAATTTTTTTCTAAGACCATCTTGTGATAAGGATTTTTTCGAATAATTGAATCCTGGATTTTGTAATTTATTTGTAAATAGTGGTTTTAATTCTAATTACATCTTATAGTTTTTCAACTTGGAGTTAATTTTTTCGGTGAACCCCTCGTATTTTTACATCTGACCTGGATGTGAATGACAGAGAAAATCTAAAAGGACAAAAAATGCCTAATGACAAAAGTATCAGGAAATATGCGCATCTTTCATTTCGAATTTTTCTTTAACTTCTAAAATGTCTTAAAAATGAGAGAAGTGTAATTAAGGCTACTGTCGTGAAGAAGAGGACAGTTTTTGAAAGCATTCAAATGCCGTGGCTGAAGGTATACTATACGAGTACAAGGTCTGAACTAAAAGAAAACATCACATGTAACCTCTCCAAAATTTCACTTAAAAGTCAATGCCTACCAAGATAAGTCCCGAAATCAAATCCTGGACGAGGAAAGTTAGATTACACAAAGGACGTCATTTATATTTTTGTCATTTAACCAATCTTAATCTGAAAAAAATCCATCATGGTTAAGAGTTGAATTTCAAAATTCCAGTCTTATGATTCGTTTTTCTCGTGAAATTTTGAGGAGGAAGTACGAGTATCTCTACGTGGTGTTTTGACTCATACCTTGTGTAGCGGCCGGTTTCGTATTTGATACGTATGTAGGCACAGCAGCGCCTTCAATTACGCGTGATACAATATTTGGTGCATATCCAGATTGATTCATTGGCAGGTGCCTTGGGTTAGGTAGGGGCCATTCATAAATTGTTCGAGACCAATACAAGGAGTAAAGTTGTTGACGATTCAGCAAAATTAATCTCATTCACAGCAAACTTGACATTATTCTATCCGGAAGATGAAAAATTAGAGGGGCTAGGGGGACAAGGCGTGTGAGTGCAGTTTTTGCTACATCGGAAAACATGTGTTTGAAGTTTGGATCATTATGGCGGGAGGAGAGGAGAGTTCAAACTGACTTTTTGATAATTAAAAATTAGAACTTGGGAATGCATTTTTCACAGAGTACGCATTAAAACTAGTCTTACTTGAAATCATGATTATCTCAATCTCTTCAAAAACTGCACTTATACGCCTTGTCCCCCAAGCTCTTCATACATTCTTCCAATTAGGTAATAACGTTCTAAGTGCATGCTTTTAATTTATAAAAGACAAATCTGAAACAAACTTTGAAAAATAGAATGAAGAGGGTAAACATGCAGCAAATTTTTTGAAAACAGGTTTTACCGAATTATCCTTTCATCACGGTATACATAGGGTCGGTATCAAGAAAATGTGTCTCCCACATTTCGTCGTCCATCATTCGTCGCACGCAGTTCGTGCATGTCGCCGTACAATTCGTCGCTGCGGTAATTCGCTGTGAGATCCCAATCCAAAATTTAAACCCGTAAAAGAAAAAAGAAAATGATTGCTAAAAATCTTACGCTTTTAGTTGCAGTAGAGCTGGAGATTGTGTGCAATTATTCCACGAGGATATGAAACTGTGCAGGGTTTTCCAAGGTCCTCACAAATTTTCTTCGAACGCTTGTCCAAATGTTGTATTTTTCTTCTTTCAATCGAATCATCCCCAGTGATAAACTGCTTTACAAGAATGTCAGTAGGTCTTATACTTCCTGTTGAATCGTCTTCATTCACATAAGGGTCAAAACTGACCATCAAGAAAACGATGAAGAAGTGAATTATGAACCTATGAAAATGCACAAAATCTTACCTGGTAAAAATAAGAATGACTTAATTTTCTCTCTAATTCTTTTTCGATCGAATTGGTGTCAATCGAATCACGTCGATCACGTTTTTACTTTTCGATCGAATGCATATCCTACACTTCGAAAGGGCTCATTGATCAAATGAACTTCAATTTGCGATTAGTAACCACAATTTCTAGTTTCGTTTAGGAACAAATTATGCACAGTTAGCTCCTTATGCACACAAGTGTTTTATTACAGAGGAGCCAGAAATTGTAGTTCCGATTAGCAAAATGTAGTCCACGTGATCACGTCATTTCATCGCTGAGCAACGAAGGAGTCTACACGTAAAAGTCGTTTCACTCGCATGATTCAATTTAGAATTATTTATAAAAATACGAAAATGAAGAAAATACAATTAGTTTGATTTTATATGATGTTTTATCTTTTGAAATGACAATAATTCCAACCAACTGTACATGGACTTAAGTTGAGTAGTAGTTAGTTAAGTAATAATCATAAGTTGAAAACCGCTGACGCCGCAAGTTAGAATAATCGCGTCAAACATAGTGCGGCCGGCGCGGAGCTGACGCGCACAGCCCGAAACGCATAGTAACGCCTTACATGACCGTAGGATACTTCACGCATTGCGCGTACAGCACGGTGCGCGCCACGCATATAGTAACGCCATACAAGTCTGCAGGATACTTCATGCATTGCGCGCACACCACGGTGCGCTAGGGTAGAGGGATTTTAAAAAAGTTGTCGGATCGAGTTGTCCCGGCGAAACTAGGTGCTCTGTAAGGTTACGAACAATGAATCAAGTGTAAAACTTTTCGAATTTTGACGTTTTCCGGCAGTACATTTACGTTGGGCCAAAAGATTGCGGATTCAAAATTTGATTTTCCGGGCAATTGAATAGTCAATCTTAGCTGAAATTGGTAATTTGGTGCTGAAGACGAAAATTTCCTTGGTATCTGCGTATGTTAAACTGTATAAGCAGCCCTGGTAAGAATTGGCAGTTGAATCTGTGTTCCAAAATACCATAGACCTACAGCCGGCTGTAAGTTTTCCGAAAGCTTCTATAGCCGGCTACACAATTTCTTATAGCCTTTTATAGCCGATGGCGATTAAGTGTATGCTAAACGTTACTAATTACGGATGCTAGGACTTAGTGAGTTCTTGGACTACCGCTCTCTTTTTGGGCCGCAGTATCTTGATTTAATTTGCGAGGAAAGCTCCGTACTTTTGAAGGATGCCTGCCATTCCTAATATGTTGGAGCGCCTTCAATTTCGTATGATACTGTGCAATACCTCTGGTGTGAAAAAGTTGCTTCAAGCGCCGCGGTACGCTGCGGCGCGGCGCGGCGGGCGGGCAGCCAGCGCTGAACGCGCATTGGCGCCTTCAAACCTAACAGGGATACTTCACGCATTGCGCAATGCGTGAAGCATCCCTATTAGGTTTGTAGGCGTCAGTGCGCCGCCGCTCCGCTTTGTGTCGGGCTCTAATATTTAATCTCGCGGAGTCAGCGTTTTTACTCATGACTTTGAATGTTTGCACACTCTGTATGGATTATTCTCATTTTAATTGATGAAAAAAAATATGTAGTAAAGGACAATATAATGTGCGTTTTTAAATATTAAGATGATTCCGTACAAACTTAAGGATTTACAAAGCGCAGGAATTTCTACACAATTTCTTATAGCCTTTTATAGGCGATGGCGAAAAAGCAACAGCCAGGCGATGAAGTGTAAAGCCCGGTGACAGGAACTATAGCCCGGCTGTATAATTTTTTATCGCTTCGTGTAGCCCGGCCGTATGATTTTTTCCACTTTCTACAGCCAGCTATATGATTTTCTATCGCCCTCTTCAGTCGGCTATAAGAACTCCTAGGGTATTTTGAAACGCAGCTCCTATCGCCAATTTTTGCCAGAGAGTAACGGCCCAGCGCCCGAGAGTTGCGGCTATTCCGCAATGTCACGCGCCAAGGTGCGTTAGGAGCCCCGAAAAAAGAACTAACAAAACCAACTGTGATTTTTTAAAGCTTCTTTGTTTTTCTTTTTTTTTTCCTTGTAAAATTTTCTCCTTGCATTTAAAAGTGAAAAATAATATTTTGATTACAAAAGTACTGGTACAAGTACATGTTTTAAAGAAAGGACATGAAGGTGAATTAAAAAAATCTGTCAGAAACAATCGTTTTTAACCAGCTGACTCGTATGAAAATGACCCGCTCCGATTTTTCGGTCCAAAAAGCTGCGTGAGTTCGGTGGTTCGCGCGATCGGCGAAAAACGCGCTTTGTGTGAACTTTCACCAAACGGTCGAAAACACTTTTTTTTATTATTTCTCGGCTCAGGAAGCCTCGCCGACTCTGCGCAATCGATTCCACGCCTCAAACTACGTAGGATTTGACACCTATTGCGACATTTTTCCCCGTCCCAAAATCGAGAAAAATCGACAGGGGTTGCACGGACTAACTTTTTAGGGTCAAAATCGGAAGTTCTCCGATCGGGTTGAAACCAAGCTTACCCACTTGGAAATGACCCGCTGAGTCTAATTTTCTGGTCTAGAAAGCTTCATAAGTTCGCTGGTTTGCGCGATCGGCGAAAAACGTGCTTTCTAAGAACTTTCACCTAACGGTCGGAAGCACTCGTTTTTATTTATTGCTCGGCTTAGGAAGCCTCGCCAACCTTAAGAACCATGCGCATGGAACTACGTGGGATTCGACATTAATCTTGGAAATTTTTTTCTCATCCAAAATCGAGAAAAATCGACATGAACTAACTTTTCAGAGTCAAAATTGAAAGATTTTCTATTGAAAAGTGAGTTAAAAAACTTCAATAATTTTGTAAAAATCTTGCCCAACTTTACTACCGTGCAATTCTTGTCTGCGTCTCAATACTTTGTCTGCAATTATTGAAGCGCTGGGTGCAGAAAAGGTATTTCTTGGTTGCAGTGTCTCAAAATCTTCAGTAACGCTTCATCCGTTATGATTAAATGAAATGTTTGTAATTAGTTGTGACTGTTCCTGAATATTCTTCATGATTTTACAATGCTGAAAACGGAAAAGTTCAGAATATTAACCCAATAGTGTCATTTCTGAAAAATGAGTTAGGTACCTAATGGTGGAGATTCTGACACACCACAACGGAGAAATACCTACCCTTTCTGCACCCAACACCTCAATTGAGCTTATGTATTAGGTAATGCTAAATATGATAAGTTCTCAGAAGCATACTTAACAGTGACTTCATGATAATTTTTGTCTGCTTCATGTAATTAGATGAGTACTCAGTATTTCTTTGATGTTGTAAAAGGGATTTTGAAAAATTGTTTATTTATTGTTATATTACATGTTATTTATCAAAGAAATTTAGCATATGCTGTGGATAGAGTCTGAAACTTGAAGCCAGAATACAGGCTGCTTTCAGGTTTGAACCTTTTATCAATGTTAATCTTTTCAGAGGGACACTTTTTTTCTTTCAAATTCCAAAGTTTATAATAAAGTCCCAGAGTTCTCCCTGTTTTCCCCCTCAAAATTCAATCTCCTGGATATTCCTTGTTTTCTTTGGTAATAGAAACTCTGTTTGTTTGGAAGTATCGATGAGAAAGTGATAACAATTCTGCAAAATGCATATAACTCATCAGAAAGGAATGATTTCTTGGTGGGCTTTCTGAATGTTGGACTAGATGTGGACTAAAACTAGACTGGAATGACTTGAACTTTAATAGCATTGTGAAGAGGGAAAAAAGGAATTAAAATAGTGGTAAAAAATAACAATGGATTGTTCTAATTATACGTTTATTTCAGTTCTAGCTATATACATCAGTTCGTTTAAAATTCAAATAAAAAATGCATAAATTCAGTTTCTAACTGTACTGCTGTTTTTCTGCTTTGCAGTGCTTGTCTGGTCAAACATAACAACTAGGTAATGGTTGTCGTAATAATCTTAATGTCTAAAAATAAAATCAAGGGCAAAAGTCATCCTCCTTTGACTGGGAAATACGATCCAAAGAAGTAGAGCAATACTTTCTAGAGACACACTCCCCCTTCCAAATGAGTGTTACAAAGCGATCAAACAACAAATGTACGTGAGTCATCTGCAAAGATCTAAAGAAGGTGCAAAATTTAGGGGAAGATACTACAACTTAGGGAGGAGCCAATGTTGCACAAAAGAAAATTCATGTGAAACGTTGGCAATGTCTTTTCGAAAAATATCTTTACTTGTAGACTGTCAACAAACTTGTACTTTTTAGTGTCTAATGGTGAATAAACTAAGCAGATTCTACAAACTTGGGTAAAATAATATTCAAACCCACAAAAACACCCACTTGTGCATTGTAATTTTCAATATTTTGGTCTGTTGTTGTAAAATATCAGTCTGAAATCAAGACTCACTGGAGAACCTGAAATAGTATACTGCCACTGATGAACTGATACTGCGACATCCATAAAACTTTGAAACTAATAATTTATCCTTAAGACTGCTTATAACAATATATATTGTGCATGTGTCATAAAGTTGTGTTTAAAATTGTAATAAAAATTATTACTTAAAACAAAAGGATCAACGATTGATGTGGCAAAGATTCAAGACACCATGATATAAACTCTAATCGTGGATACATAACATCATCTGTTATGTATTTCAAAAAGAGGCGACTACTTTCGTTTGATTACAATGTAAGAATTCGGCGATCATGTCAATGTTATTAATTTCAGCAGATCTAGGGCTAATAATCAAAGTAAAGTTCTGTATCACTGGTGACTGACGCATCTCAGTACATAATGAGAAAAAAATGCAATTAATCTTCTCAAAAAATCCAAGTATGTCGACAGCATTCTTACTGTCAGTGAAAACGTCATGTTGACTAGCAGACATACAAGCATACTCTGAATAGTGGAGAATTTTGAACGTATATACATACATTTTTAAACACTTGAGCACTTTAAAAAGCTTAATAAAAGGTTCCGTACAGGGAAAGGGCTATGAACTAGAAAATTGATGAACAAAATGCATCAAGAACAGCCTAAATACACTTTTCATACAGTATTAACATATCAAACAGGTAATGTACAAAATTTACACTTACAAAAAAAACCCTAATTACAACACGGCAACTTGAAAGCAACACTGATATCAACAATGGGTAAGGGTTTGAAGTATCTTGATCATTTTCTTTCCGAAAACAGATCCTTTTTCTTCTGCTGGGTGCAAACTTTAATTCAATTGGTTCATTAGACGAATTCATTTTCAAAAACAGATCCTTTTTCTTCTGCTGGGTGCAAACTTTAATTAAATTGATTCATTATGCAAATTTATAAAAAATAAAACAGGAAGTCAAGAGTCAGTTTAATTAAAAAATTAGGTCTTGTTCTTCTGTAATTTTAGAGGGAAGAAAATTTGCAAGAATCTTCTTAAATTCATAAAAGTAAGGGATAAAATTTGACATTCCAGAATGAGTGGCTAACAATAGTTTGCATCGCTCACATTAGATCACATTGATGGCTAAAGTGCGAAACCACGTACCTCTGATGGCGAAGTTGCAGACTTCCAGTCATATTTTATTTTTTCTCTGGAAAACAAGTCAACTTATTTTCTTGAAAACTTCTTTGATTTGTCTTCTTTATTAGCAGAATAGTCCATAGAAATTTCAAGCTACATAGTTGACTTGTTTTTCTTTGAAAAAATAAAATAGGAGCAGAGATTTGAAATACCACAATAGAGGGACATGGTTACGCACTTTAGCCATCGATATGTAAAATTTAGTTGAATTCTTCCAAGCTTCCCAGTAAAATATTCAAGGATAAATCTCAGCCTTGTTTCGCAAAGTTGAGAAATCAAGAAAAATAGCACCAAAAACTTCAACTAGACGCAAGATTTAAATAAGAGAGTAAAAACTACTATCATCTAAACGCGTACAAAAATATTCCCAAAAATTCAGGGATCCGAGTTACTTAAAATAAAAGATGCTGAGACAAAACATCAAGGTATCGAAAAGAAAATCAAACTTGGACGCAAGCCTAAATTAAAAATAAAGATAATACTGAACTGATGTGATCAAAGTGTCAACTTTATGGCACAAGCTATCTCTTCGAAATCTTAAAATTAATCGTCAAATATGTGAAGTATCTAACGTCTGGCAGTGACAAGTGTTGCAAATTGGAGGGGGGCTTGAACTCTTGTCATTTAAGCTCACCACTTGGTTAAAATAGTACAAATTGGAACCTTTTTGGGCTCTGCAGCTTTGCTGCAAACAATTAGTTTGTACAATGCAATCAAAGACCTGAAAATGTTTCGGCTACTATTTTGATAATTTCTTTAATGCTGCACTGGCATTTGAGTCAATAATCTTTGCCAGTATTTAATACAATCTCCTGATGAGGTATGAAATATTCAGGTCCATGGGAACGTTTGAAATTCTGCCTTCTTTTTTTCGAAACAAGAAAAAAAATAAAGACAAGTTTCTTTCCCTATCCAATTCAGTCAGACAAATTACAGTTTTAAAAGACGGAGAAATAGGGATCTCAAACATCATCACATGAGCATTGGAACAATTAAGTAGTGACTTTACAAATTTACAATAGATTACAGGTCCCGGTAAAACGGAGATTATGTATACGTTTGTACAAAATACTGATCAACAACGATTCGCAGAGTCAAGGTACGAATCCATCGTAAGAAAAATAGCTACCTAGATAAATTACAAGAAAAAACATGAACACTAGTATGTATTTACCATCGACGGAAAATAAAAGAAAAGAACACTAACATAAGAAAAGAGTCATTCGGACAGAGATTAATGATGAGACGAATTAGGCAGTGAGAATGAGAGCCGCTTCATGCGCTATTCGAGACTGCAGGAAGACTTTTTGGCAGTTATCAAATATTGCTTATTTTACACTGGTAGGTCACAGAATCATTGTGCTTCAAAATTCAATGAGAAGATTTTTGGAGAGAATATCTACAGTCCTTCAGAAATTTAGCTTCTTTTTTTTTTCATTTTGTTTTTAAATCCTTGAAAAACTCAGAACCCTCGGGTTCTAACAGGAAAACTGATGATCAGAGTAAACTTTTTTATTGTGATAGATTTTACTTAAGGAACAAACATTATTGACAAAGCCTGTAATCATCTCTGCAAAATAGAAAAATACCAATCTAAAATGGTTAAATTTTTACAGGTATTTATCAGATACATACAGAGAAAATATCTGAATAAAAACAAATTGTGGTTACTTGAATTTAGGACTGAGCAATTTAAGATTCTGAATGAATACAGATCATTCTACTGAAAAAGAAGAGAAGAAAAGAGAATACAAATATTCTCTGTTTTATCTCTAAGTGCACACAAAATTGATGAAATTTATCATTTTTCTAAAATGTGCATTCATGCAAATTTTCATTTTGTTAATGGATTGCTGCAAAATTATTGTCAATTAACAGAATCTATCAGGAGGCAAGAATCAAGAAAATAAACTTAACAATGACTAGCCTTAAAAACCCTTTAAGAGGAGCAAATGAGTGCTTTAATAATTCCTCGCTGTCTTTAGATACTATTAAAATTAGATCCTACCACTTTTGAATAAAAAATTTTTTATAATTCACATTGCACGAGGGGAACATTTTTGGATCAGAGAAAGTTTTCGCCACAAAAATACAGGGATCTCTAAAAGGGCTTGAACTTCCAAAAATGTCCACTGAAAGTAAAATTTTGATCAGTGGAACTGATCTTCAAAAGTTTCTGTACCTAAGTACTAAGTTGCGAGCGTCTCAAAAATCACTTCCGAATAAATGTGTCATCATGTTCCATAATATCTAAAATTAAGTAACATAAAATGATAAAAATTTGTTTTATAAAAACAAACAAAAACAAATGAATGAGCCTAATATGTTCCGGTTTCCAAGAAGGGAACGGTATGATTGCGAGAAATAAATAAAAATCAAAAGTCAAAAAATAAAAATTTTGATGAGATCTTGCGGTTGTTGACGAGCGAGAAGGGTTCAAATCAACAAAAACAAATTCATATCCTACAGGCAACTGACGCATCCGGTGCGTCAAGTTTACGAATGCAGCTATACAATTATTTCACGTATAATTCGTCTATTCCTTGAGTTCGGTGTCGAATACCCAGATTCTAGGCTTTCGTCAAATGACATTGAGAGGTGTTGTTGAGGTTTCAGATTTTCTTCACTATCCATTAATTGATGATCCATGTATGGATCTGGCAGGCCACTCACATCATGGTATGGTGAATCTAAACAAAACAAAGAGATATTGTCAGTATTTTCAGAGTAGCAAAACATGATACGAAAACTCATCACTGGAAATAACAAATCAATTTTACATAAAAGCAGCATTCCAACAAAAAAGAGCGAATAGTTTCCTGGCTTTTTTTACATTTAGGTAGCTTTTCAAGGAATTTTCAAAGAACTTTGAAATGTATGCTTTATTTCCTAACTTCCCAAGGCTGCAGATACTCAATACAGCCTCCAAAAGTTGTTTTCACCGCACTTGTTCATGAATATAGAATAAGAGATAATACTAATACTAAATGAAAGAAAATAAATAAATAAAGATGTGGAATTTTGTCATAAAAACCTGACAAGGATTTGAAAAGATTGCTTGCTCACCTATACTACGTAAATGGCCTTGGTGAGCCTTGTTGGGAGCAGCATAATCTTGTCGAGATGGTGCGTTACTGCCGTAGTCTGGGGTTTGGGATGTCAAGTGTGGGTAAGGAGCATAATCGTCAACAGTGCCGTATCCACCATGAGTTAGAGGGTCATATCCACCTATTGAACACACAATAAAAAGTCATTAATAAAAATTCCGATTTATTTCTTCAATTTCAACAATAAAAAAAACTCTGCTTTAACATTGGAGACTTCGTAAGACTGATCTTCAGAAATTGCTCTAATACTTCAGAGAACCCAAGCCTGTATCCACTTTAAATGAACTTGTAAGAATTTGAGAAGAGCAAGATTTCGTGCAAAATCTAGTTTTATTGGTCAAAACATGCAGTCTTTGCAAAAAAGTTTTAAAAGATAAAATTATAATCCACAAAATTATTCAATTTTTAAGCAGGCCGAGAGTGAATTTCCTTTATGACTGTATATTGTTACCAATATTTATAACTTTTTCAGCCATCTCACGATTTTTTGTAAACGACTGCTTTACTTTCGAGTGTCTTGGTTGAGGAGAGTTCAGTGTGGGCAAAGAAATGTGGCAAGATAAATAGTGAGATGGCTGAAAAAGTTGAAAATATTGGTCTCCAGTTTTTATTTGATTTGATTGATTGATGACAGAAATTTCCAGAGGGACTTAAACCAGACATTTTGATACAATATTTAGAATGTTATGTGCAACTATGTTCTGTAAGAAACCCTGTAGTGTTAAATTGAGATAATTTACCATAATGGTTGGTCCTGTCGGCAATATGATGGTGGTGGTCTCCTGCTGGTGAATTTGCTGCCTGCATTTTCATCTGCCATAACGAGTCCTGCGAGTTCACTGAACCGCCGTTGTTTGAGTTGGAATAACTGTTTTCCATGTAAGCCATGTTCACCCCTGCAACATAAAATTTGGAACATGAAAAATCCATTACCATGAAACTAACGTGTGAGCCAGCAATGAACATTCAATATGATTTTGTTCCATCTGGAATTTTTATCAAGCATACTAGTTATAGCAAACATTGAATCTATTCAATCTTAAAATAAGAGAAAAGGGAATTAGAACTAAGGAGGAAAAATTAAGAATTTTCGCATATTTTAAGAAAATCAATTATTATAATTTGACTATAGTCACTCAACAATCATGCATTGAAGATATTCATGTAGAGAAAAGGGAAGACATACATTGACATGCTTGAAATTGTACCTCTTCTCTTCTTGTGCAGAATCTCATGCAAAAAACATAATGCAGGCATAAAGTACGAAAGATTTAAAAGGACAAGAAATGAAAATAAATAAATCTTCACATGCCTCAGTCTTTGATTAGAAATTAAATTCAAAAGGGAGAAAGTTACTTCATAAACGTTTTCTTTGTGAAAAAATTTTCTCATACTTCTCCTTGGAGTAATCCCTCCTTTACTTTTTCTCTCGTAAAAATTCAACATTTGATGAAGAGAAAGTTGAAGGGTTTTTGACCAGTTTGTTAAACAGGGGAGGAGGAGGGCCAGGAATACCTTCTCTAGTAATGAATTTTGGAAGGTTTTAGAGCCAGATTCTAAAGGAAGGAAAGAGGTAATCTGGCCACGACAAACATGCTAAATACTGAACTCACATTCACTACCATTTGGATGTTGTCCGCCTCCGTGCGCGTTGGTGTGGTAACCGTACTCGTTCTGATTCACATATTTGTTCTGGTCATCTAGCGCCAAGTCTAATGAGTGTTCCAACGCCTTGTTTTCCATTCCAGATGCAGGGTAGTAAGGTGGTGGGGCTTGTTGCACAATACTTGGATGCACCCTGCAGCACAGAGAAAATATACTTGAGAAATTGCAAAAGTTGTAAATTTTGCATGACATTTTGCAAAGATAAATCAAGGAGGAAAATAAATATTAAGATGAAACAAACTCTTCAAAAATTTGCTTTGAAACACATAACGACTCCAAGCAGACACAGAGTTATTCCTTGAATATGAAAATACGTATGACCAGCATTCATCAAACAGAAACTAAAAGCAAGTCCATTCATGAAAGCACCTATTTCTATATTGAATCCTGCAGCAGATATGTCATTCCTGAAGTAAGCAAAAAAAAAGTTCATCGTTGATAGATGTTGTTAACATATTAAAAGCAAAATGCACAACTCTATTTTAATCTTCCAGTATTTCTTTACACCAAGTCTTTCCACACACTAAAAGCTTGTATTTCTTTCTTCAAGGTTTTTAATGCTTTTAACTTCCTTTTCACCCAAAAACTTTTCATGAACTCTGAAGAGATCAGCACAAGTAATCATCGATATTTCAAGATGATCAAATGAGCTTTAAAAGAAAAAGTTTCGTGATGATGAAGAGAGCTCATCAATCATCCAGTAATTGTTACAAATTGAAAAATTATATAACAAATTAAAAAACTCAAAACTTACGATGAGTCCATTTCGTAGTCTTTCCCGCTTCCCTTCTTGCATTGTTTGCTCTTGCAGCGACAGAACACATAGAGTAAACCAATGAACAATAAGAAAACAACACAGGATACAACGATTGCAATGATCGTTGGTGTGGGTAGTGTGCTTGCTTCTTTGACGTACGAAGGTCCAACTGCAAAAAAATTGACACATAGTGATTAGGAGGATATTAAAAGAAAGAGATGAACAAAAGGCTCCATAAAGAGAGATGTAAGAAAATTTTAAATCACGGAAGACTTTTGTTTTGATGTGGATTAGAATATATCTTTATAAAATTCATATACTTGCAAAATATCAGAGTTTTATCATGGTCATCAAATGATTAAGTTGAGGCACTGCGTGATCTTGTCTTAGAAGTTTAGCATTGTAAAAAATGTTTTTTTCAATTTGCAGGAGCATTGAAGAATAATTGAAAAAAATAAAAAGTGAAATTAACAAGTTTGACAAATCAAATCCTCCAATAACCTTAATACTAGATTATGATAGTAAAAATATTGATATATTCTTACTTTCAGCTTCAGTGTAATCTCCACAGGTGTCTTGACTGCTTCTGAGACAAAGACGGACACGAACTCTCACTTCATCAGCCATTGAACGGTCAACAAGTAATTGGTCTTCGACAGGGTCATCAAGCGATCGTCCAGTGCTGGCTCTCCTTGAAGCAAGGGATGAGATGGTTGCCTCTTGCCGTGATGAGCCGCTTCCAGAAGCTTCTAGATGGAGGGTTTCAATTATATGCCAGTCAGGATCTGCTAGTTGACTTGTTGTTGCTTCAACAACGCCCACCAATTGCAGACAAGTGGCAGCAATGTTTAAGGTGAGGTCCAGAGTTTCTGGGTTGAAAGTTACTCTTTGAGGTGCAGGTATCCGGTCAACTTTAGTCATAGCATAGGCTTCTTCAGAGTAATCACTGTGTCCTTTTGAGTTATACGCCTTCATCTGCAATGGTTACACATGAAATAAATGAAATGGAGAAATTGAAAGCTTTCATTTTTCGAAAAAATAGATCTAGAATTAAGATCAAAATTCAATCCCTACGCAAAAGCCTATTACTCTTTGATGGATGTCATTCTATGCTGTAGTCAACATCTGTAGTGGAAATTATTTTAAGAGGAATTATTTTGAAAGAAAAACTGAATCTTGGAGGGAAAAGAGAGTGAAAAACTTCAGTTGAAACTTCAACAAAAAATAACAAGAAATCCTAAGGCACTAAAATAGAAAATTATCAAACATTTTCCCCCTCAATTTTTTTCACAATTTTATTTCTCCAAAGTTTTATGTTTTCAAGAAAATTAAGTTCTCCTTTAAAATTAAGTCTTTATTCTGATTGTGAGTACAATTCATGAATGAAATTCTTAAGATTGCAACAGGCAGATAAATCGCTAATGTTTGTATACCGATTCTGGGCAGGGACTTGAAACTTGGTTGAGCTAGATTACTTTAAGACTTGAGGAAGGATCTTTTTCCACTTTTAATTCATCTAAAATCTCTAGGTCTATTTCCCAACTTCAGAAAGAATAGATTTCACAATACAAACCTTAAATACATAGGTCTGGTGCTGTTCAAGGGCTGTAACATTGCACGGGTTGCTCCTCTGACAGTCAAACTCTTGCCATTCCTCTGACAAATATGTGTTTGCCTTCCTGGACGCGTAGCAATCACTGTCAATATCATTGTCTGCCGAGTGGTGTACTTTCTTGTACGACACGAAATACTTGGTGTTCTGGAGTCCACCATCAAATCCAGGCACCCACTTCAGGGTGATATAGTTATGTCCCGTTTGCGTTGCTGTCACCGATTCTGGTTTCTCTGGAGCACCTTTCGGTTGGAGCTGGATGGTCGTGCGAACATTACCAAGGGCATTTGCGATCCGGCAGTTGTAATCACCATAATCTAGTTCGCGCAAGTTGGAGACTTGTAGGATGGATGTGTACACGTCGCCTCCTGCTTCATTGACTGTTGTGTTGATTTCATAATGTCCATCGCTGCCAGGGAGAAGAGGGGCTGTGTGCGTGCTGTAACTCCATTGGAATTCAGGTCTTGGGTACGCTTGAACTTTGCATATTACTTGAGCAGTTTCACGAAGGTCGTAAGCAACTTTGTTGTACTTGTGGAGCACTATTGGTTCATCTGCAAGAAAAAATAATACATAATGTTAATTATCTTGTATTCAATTAAATGCCACTATCCATAGGAAAAGGGACTCAATTGCACAATGGCAATTTATCAACAAATAATATACTTTTCAGTATCCTAAAGAGTAAGTTCTAAGTGGCGTAGTTTTTTTTAAAGGATTGCATACTTCTGTGTATTTATATTTCAATGCACCAATTTTCAGCCTCAAGCATGACAAATTATGAAATTTTAAAAGTTTTCTCTCGCAACAGTATTGAAGACAAACTTCAAAAAATCACAAATCTAGCTTCTTTTAATATTTTTTATTCTTTTTTGTGCCAAAATATCATAAACACTGCAGAAACACATTTGTATAAGAATTTGAAAATCATTTTTGCACGGCAAATCATTCAAAGAAAGGGTAAAAGCTAATGTCGGCTGAAAATGAAACTCTTCATTATGTAAGGTTCATTACCCAAATCAGAGAAATGCGAATTGACAAATCAGTTTCTCAAACTTACGTTCTATCCTAAGATGCATGCTTGTTTCAGCTCGCTTGACTTCGTTTTCAAAAATGCAAGAGTAGACTCCACGATCGAACGGTATGAGCTCGTTGCCGTTGGGTCTGTCCCGACCAGAAAATCGCAGAGTGCTGTGCACAGTGTAGACTTCATTCTCACCCTCCGATTCAGTTGTACTAATATCGAACAATTTTGGGGAGATCTCTGCACCGTCCTTGAACCATTTGATAGAGGGTTTTGGCTTGCCTTGAGCACCGCACATTGCACTGAATTCTGAGTCACCAACCCTGAGAACGGAAAAAACAACTATGAGAGCGAGCACAACGGAAAATATCTCCAAAATGAAACAAAGTAAAAAAAAGATACTGGACTATTTAATTAGTCAATTGGTCGATATTAGTGATGACAAACCAGAGAGAGCTCAGGCAGATTTTTTCTCAAAATTAGTAAATTCAGATTTTCTTTTTATTACTAAAATAAAAAAAAAAAAAAAAAAAAAAAAAACTACTCAAAAGTTTTTTTAAAAACGATTTTGTAGTTATTACTGGAATTATTTCTGAACTCTACAGTAACCAGCTGATGATGATTTTTATGAGACTTAGTTTATATCTAATTTATGAACTTTTTAAAACAGGAAACTGAATCTCGAGGATGCTCTTGACTTCATGAATCCATTTTAAAAGATTTCTGAAAAAGTAAACAGAAAAACAACTCTTGCTGGGTTATTTTCTTTCTCCGCTCCTTATTTATTTAGTGGAAAGTAGGGTAATAAGGTCTCCTACTGACATGAGTGCAGCTAAAGGCGCGAGAAAATTAATTAAAGATAATCCCTCACCTTCTGGTGACATGCGGCTGAAGCTTAGCGAGGAATCGAGGAGGTTGGTGGACTGTGAGGATGACAGATGCGATATCTCCGTTACCCTTTTCGTTCATGGCCTGACAAAGGTATTTTCCCTCGCTGCCAATATGGGCGGACGGGATGGTGTACTTGGAGCCAGTGGCCAGGATGGTAACAGCCGAGCCTGAGGAAGAACTAGGCTGGTCAGACTCCCGCCACCAGCGGTAAGTGGGCATGGGCCAGCCAGGAGGGGAGGCAGAGCACGTAAGGGTAACTCCAGCGCCCTCGGTCGCGATTGGCCGATCGGGGGTGATCCTTGCCTGTCCTGGATGGTGACGCACCAGCAAAGTGATCGATGCATTTCCAACCTGGAATCAAACGAGTGATTAAAATATTTGATCACTTTTGGGGCACATGGGATGGATGAAAATACCTTGGAAATTTCGGCTCGAAAAAAGTCTTATGGATCCAGAGTCCAGACTCTTAGAAAATTCGACGAGAAAAAATACTCTCAACTCAGTCGGATCTAGGTATTTGATCACAATCACTATCTAAAAACGCCTTCATTTACGAATGATACTACAATTACTACACGGCTCACATAAAATTCCGAAAATAATGTTACGTTAATCATAAAATCTGCGATAGCTAGAGTTCCAGACCACGCATCTCGTTTGCTGTGTTTAAATATCTGCGCTCCCATTTTATTTTTGTGAAGGAGAACAAACCAATATCATTCCTTGAAGATTTCACAGCTATTTCTTCACTCACATTCTCAAACTCACGGCAGATTTCAAGCATTGACGTTGAGTGCATAGTTTTCCATCTAAAAAATATGGGAGCGAGAAAGTAAAAATACGTCAGGAAAGTCTGCGACGTCGCAAACCGGATACGTAGTGTGGTCGTTTCCCCGTCGATATTTGTTCTTCATATGCGAACATAGGGATAATTCAGAAAGGTAGGACCCGTATTCTGCCGTGCTAAGGAAAAACGCCGTATGAGCCTTCAAAGGTTGCCAAGTTTCCCTCGATAAAGACCGAAATTACTGGGAAAATTGTAAATACTATTTTCCCAAATTTTCAGAAAATTTCATAAAATATCTGAAAATTTCAAGGAAAAATATGCATGAATTTTGTCAAAATTACAGGTTTTATCAAGGAAAATTTGGCAACTCCCGGATGTTCATACGGCGTTCTTCCTTAACACGGCAGTATTGCTGTACTATTCCTTAGGGCAGGTCCGAGACTCACCTTGTTGGTCCTGGTCCTGGCGAGGGAGGTCGGGTTGAGGACGTTGACGGCGCGGCAGGTGTAGGTGCCGGCGGAGTCGGCCGAGACCTTCTGGAGGACGAGGGTCTCTCCGGACTGGCGGAACTCGGGACGTCCCTCTCGAAGCCATTCCACGGTCGTCGGGGCTGGGTTCGCGGAGACGTTGCAGTGGATGACCACGCTCTCGCCTTCCTCCACGTCGCGCTGACGGCTCACGCCTGGACCTGATTGGATCGTCACCTGAAAAACGCATTCCAGATTAGAGGTGTTAAAAGTATGCAGATACAACAAAATCTTTTGGTGATAATTTATGATCTATCTAATAATTGTCACTTCTAGTGATAACTAAGATAACTAATTCGTCACCTGAAAAACGTATTCTAGATTGGAGGTTTTGAAGGCATGTAGATACAACAGAATCTTCTGGTGATAATTTATGATCTATCTAATAATTAATTGTCACTTCTAGTGATAACTATGATAACTAAATCTCTTCTCAACGATTTTTTTGGCGGCGATTCTCTTGAAATTCAAATAAATGCTATGTTTTCGGGTTGAAGGAAAGATTTCAAGGTTTTGCAGCAAAATTCTCAGACTATTCGAGGTTTCAGAATATACAAATCCCTCTGTTTTCCCTGGATTAACTGTATGGCATGATTTCTGGTAAAAAAAAATTTTCACTATAATTTTTTAGCAAAAAAACTATTGAAAATTTAAATTAATGCTAAGTTTTTGGGTGGAAGTAAAAATTTCAAGGTTTTCCGGCAAAATCCCGTGACTTTTCAAGAATTTGTCACCCTGAATAAGCGGATAGATCATACTCCATCTGGAGAGACGTGATAGTGTCGTATGTAGAAATGGGCGTACTACTTTTCGGCATGATATCTTTCAGAAATTTTGTTCACTCTGATTTCTGGGGCGCGGAGTCGCTTGAAATTTAAGCGAAAGCAATGTTTTTGGCTGGAAGGGAAAATTTGGAGATTTTTCAGCTGATTCTCTGACTTTTCAATAACTCTTCGTTCTGAAAAAAACCTATGAATGCCGCTCTATTCGAAAAGACGTGATGGTATCGAATGTTGTGGTGGGCTTACCTGGGGTCCGTACTGGACGTCGAGGGTGATCTCGGCCTCGCCGCTCTGGCCGAGGCCGTTGTCGGCGGTGCAGGTGTACTTGCCGGCGTCCTGGCTCGTCACTTGGCGGAGGGTGTGCGTGAAGGAGGTGGCGACGAACCGCCCGTTCCGCGTCCACCGCACCCCGCTCACGCGCGGCTTCGCGTCCACGTTGCACTGCAGCGTCACCGTCCCTTCGCGCTCCACGCGGACCACCGGCTCGGGGCCAACCTCCACGCGCGGGAAGTCTGAAACACGAAAGAGCACAAACAAATTAGCATGAATCCCATTGAAATGTGAAACGCCTTCAAATAACAAGGTATGCAACTATTCCTACTCGAAGATGTGCGTGTTGCATAAACGAACAATTCAAGGCATTCTGACGCACTTCACGCCCAGCGCCGGAAAGTAGGCGATAAAGTAAAGCGTGAGGCTAAAATTCCAGATTTCAGTGTGACGTGAGGTACCTTGAATCAGTTGTTTTCAAAAGGGAACAGTCCGTTTTTGCATGAGCCTTGGCTTGCAGGGAAGGAAATGCTACCTTAGACTAATTGAGGAATGGACCTGTTCCCTTTTGAAAACAACTGATTCGCTTATGAGTGACCTCTGGTACAATACTTCTCCATTGCCACCTTGGGAGTTCGTCATCGAACTTTCAGGATATCTACTAAACTTTAATTTTGGAGTTTCCTGATATTTTCCTAATTTTTCAGACGAGATTTCCTGATTTTTCACGCGAATAAACTGACACTCGTTTGGTCTAAAAAATCAACGTATTTAAACAAGAGAATCAAACATTTGAAAAAAAAAGAAAAAAAACGCTTAAAGCAATCAAAATTTCCTGATCTATGGCCGATTTTCCTTATTTATCCTGAAAACATCGACTTTCCTGATATTACCCGGTTTTTAATGACGGTAGACACGCTGACTTTAGAAGCTTTTTTTTTTGGAAGGGGGGCTCAGGCGTTGATTTCAGACGAAACCGGTGACACGATCGTTTATCTTGCGGAACTTCACGGAGAAGCTGTTTTTCAAACGGAAAATCCTCGACTCCTGCATGCACGAGGCACCGGCTTAAACGGGGACGTCTTTGAGGGCGGCTGCACGGCGCGCATCGCTCAATGCCTCGCTGAAAGGGACCCGCGTCGACGCTGCGCCTTTCCACTCCATCACGCGAGTGGGAAAACGATAAATTAATTTGAGAGGAGGAGCTAAAAGCCCCCGAAAGAGTTGTCGGAGCTTCTCTCACATTTACATGAAACGACTTCATTAAATCAATTAATCGCAGCGTCTCCGGCGGCCCACACACGCGCGAGGGAGGCTTCAATTGCGCCCCGGGTTGCCGGGTCTCGGGCCCGTTTCTCCCGGCCCCCGGACCCGGAAAGAGATGGATTCCGGGTGCGCGGCACCGCCGGGTCCATCAATTCCAGTCGAGTGGCTTAAAGTGGTCCGAATTCGGCTCCCGGCTAAGTTACAGCTTCCGCCCATATCGCGGTGGCCGCTATCACGGTTCGGTCCCCGGGTCATGTCTGGATTCCAGATCTGGTTTTTCTCCACTGCCCTTTGCCCCCCCCCCCCCCCGATTTCATCGAACTTTCTCTCACGGTTTTTAAAGTGCGAGTCTGTTCTTCCTCTTTGAATGGTGGGGTGGCATATAGGAAAGCTCGCCCTTGATAACGGTCTGGAAATGTGTCCCTGAATCGAGGATGAACAATTTTAATGATATACGAAACTTGTCGGTTCCTTCTTACCCAATGAAAGCCCATCCGTCATTTTTTGGGGCAACGAAAGTAGCGCTTTTTGTCACTCAAAAAGATCATTAAATATAATTTTTTTCTTTTTTTACACAAAGGAAAAATTTTCTTGCTGCAGGGAAGTCAAACTGCAGGTTCTATACATATTAACCACACAAGATTTGTAACTTTATTGATTTTCAATCTATGAAGACAGAAGGGCTAATTTGTGAGAATACGTATACATTTTTATACATGTCAAACTTTCAGACTATCATACTTATACTCTGTCTCCAAATTTTTTAGGAGATCCATGACAAATGAACCCATTCTTCGTTTTCTCCATTAATCTGATCTGAAAGGCTAATATTACTATGATACTTATGTGATTTGATAATTTTAGCTTAGAGTTAAACTTTAAAGATCATTCAGGTCAAACCCTCAACAAAATTTAAATTCAGGTCTGAAATATTCCAAAGTACCGACTGAACGCAATTATTAATCAATCAATAAATCAAAAGAGCCATCTTTTGACCTTGCAAGAAGGTCACGACCCACCCAGTCGACTCGAAATGCTAACGCAGCTCCAAGATGGCCGCAACGTCTCTATCCATCGACGAGCCACGCTTAATTTTCACCTGGAACACCGGGTTGATATCATGGGCGGAAATCGCAGTTTCTCGGTTTAGCATTCAGAGTGGATCCGAGACCCCCAGCCCCAGGGGGCGGGGGCCTCCCCGAGCGTTTAGATTGAAAAAATTACAGGGGGACGGTTTCTGACCAGGCCCCGCGGGCCCCACCCGGGGGGCCCACGGGGCAGGGCGCGGGAGAGGGGGGAGGTATCTGCATGCTAAGATACTGTGATACAATAAATGGAGCTTTATTAAAAGAACACTAGCTCAAGGTCTTCATCTTTCACCGAGACACCTAATGATTTTCCCCCATCGCTGTGTCTCTCTCTCTTTTTAATTTATCCTCGTGAGTCTGGATCCTTGCGGTTTCTCTCTCGCGTTACACGTCCGCGATGGTCTCCTCATCCCCCAACCCCCATCTCTTCTCCCCCCTCCTCCTTCGTCTTTTTTCTTACTCGCGGGTTGCCACTTATGCGAGAGTTATCTTTTTGCCACTATCTGTGCTTCGAGTTGTGTGGATTCTCGACTTGAGTATGCTGCAGTTTGTCTAAACCTCACACAATGTATTGTCGCTGAATATTAAAATGGGCACTTGATACAACTAAAAAGTGTCTGCAGATAGATTGTTCGGTGGAGGGTTACTTTTCATTCACAGTTTTTTTCCTAAGCAATGATAAGCCAAGCTGATAATGTTGAATGTTTAAAACCAAACAAAGTCCATTTGTAGCGTTTAAAATGAGTCTCCTCAGTTTTCAATACCCAGAAAAGCTCAACTGAATTTCTGCACGTCGTTGCTGTTGACAACGCCTGGCAGGATGCAACTATTCGTTCTCGATGGATGCCCATATTGTATAGCCAAAAAATGAAGGCGCACTGAAATCAGTAGCATTATCGTATGCAAGGATGCCTGTTTTGGGTATGAAAATGTCAAGAAGTCCCTGCGGGCTGATTAATGAAATTGCTAGACAGAGCGATGGACAAAGAGGACCAATGGAGAATGGAGCGATCTGATTGGTGGAAGTAGGTGGTTGCAATGGATTGAAAAGGCAAGTACCGAACAGACTAACTAAGGGCAACCCACAAGAGACCCTGTAAAGACCATCATTTTCCCCCTAAGTCAATAACAACCACCCGTTTCGACCAATAGAATCACTCCATTTCCCCTTTGCCTCTCTTGTCCATCGCTGAATTACTCAATATTAAAATCAGCCCCCTGGTCCAAATTGATAACAAGCTCGTACTCTCAGCCGTTTTAAGGCGGTTCCACGAGGCATTTCGAGCGCTGATTTATCAGACTACCCTTGAGCCTCCTCACTCTCCACACCCCCCACACAACCGCACCTCTCCCTCCACTCCGGGGTGCGGCAACACCGCTCCGGAGGCGATATTTGTGCACGTTCAATGTCTCATTACTCGCGCCGTCGTTTTTATTGTTTTCATTATTACATGCAGGTAATGATAGAGGCGGGAGCCGGGCCCCCACCCCCTCCCTCCCCGGCGGCCGCAGCGTCGCATTATATTTCTTGGCCGGTCGTTTTACACCCCCTCCTCCTCCTTGGCGAGTCCTCTCGATTTTCTTGCTCTCGTCTTTCAAGCGGGCACTCCGCACTCGGCGCTCCGCTCCGGGCAGGGAGCTTTGATTTCAAGCTCCTTGTGCTCCGGCCCCGGGGATCGCTTACTCGGCCACCGTCACCGCGGATCGTGTCCCCTGTCCCTGTCCCTGGGCTGCGGGAATCCGGAGTTCGGCACCCGTTTCCGGCCTCGTGGGATAGTTCTCAATCAGTGGCGAGGCGTGAATCATCGATTCGGTATTTCCCCATTTGTAGATAGGATTAAGGATATGTTATAAAGGTGTTCGTTGTGCACCTAATTTTAAAAAAAAACTCGCCTGGCAAAGTGCTCACCCCGACATTCATGCATCAGTCAGCGAATTGTATTCAGTTTTTATTTATTTAACAAGTTGCTTAACGATCATCATAAGGCGAATAATAGTGTTAACCTCTAGAGTGAACTTAACTTTTGCCTCGCCCAATTACGATGTTGGATTAGTCGTTCCATACGAAAGAACGTAACTATACACCTCAAGGTTGCCAAATTTCACAAATTGCATTTTTACTAGGAGGGTTGGGTGTTCCTAACTGAAAATTTCATTGTTGTTTCCTCTGACCTTACACAAAATCAGATACATTTTGGAGAAAAATTGCATCGGTACATTCTTGTGAAAAATTTAATCGATTGAGTCGATTTTGCAACCTTGGAATGGAGTTACGTTCCTTGGTCCTCGGAACGACGAATGGTTAATGCAGGGTCCATAAATATATTGTCACTGATCGTAAGGGATATATGCAAAGTATAGAGCAAACATTTTGGGTTATAGCTTCCCACAGGATAAAAGGGAACCCTCCATACGGCGGCCCACGACGTTCCATCTCTCATAAACCCATCGGTATGATTCAACTCTTACAGCTCCTGTTTCACAATCAAAATCCAATGCAAATTTTTCATATCGTCAAGGTTCGTGAGCCCAGACAGCAAGCTCCCCATCGGATTCTTGCCATTCCGCGAGCAATGAGCCAATGACGTGAGCAAATTGAGCCTCTCACGGTCTAATCACACACCGACACTACGCACCGAAACAGCGAGGAATCACTCTCCCATAAAATTACCCGCTTGCGTCATCGCCCGCGATCCGCGCAACTTTCTTCTGGCTCCGAAAATTGTGCAACGTCCAGGAAACAGTGAGAACTTCAACGGAAGCTTTTCGGGGGTGCTACTCATAGGCTTTCTCAAAAATCCGGCAAAAAACGCCTAACTCCGATGAAAATCATATTACAGATACGCGGTTTTTGGTGAGGATAGAGAAATTCTGCCCGAAGTCCACTTACGAGCATACCTGACGCTCGTTGATACAATCGTACGAGTTTCGGGGGGGAGGGGGGAGAGAGGGGACCGGTCGAGTGGTGCTGGTCGTAATTAAATCTGACAATTAAGTAATGAGCGTCGGCGCTAGATAGCGCTCGCGTCGTTTTGGCGGCTCGTTGTGCGCTGCTCAATTAAAGCCTAATTATCAAGGTTCCCAAGTTTGCAGTCGTCGAAATTTCGGCTCAAAAATTGACTCGTCCGTGTTGCCAATTTTCGGGCCGTAAATTAAGTAAGGCATCAAGGGGGGGGGGAGAGGGGTCAATATAGTCGTTATGGTCGTTGTGTCAGGTAAACAACTGTTCTTTTCAAAAAAATGTCGAAACTTTTGAAAAATCCTGTATGTTCAGAACAAACTATTGAGGAAATCGAACGTAAAACTGCTAATTTTCCCCTTGAATGTTTATTACTCTCTTTTTGAAGCATCTGCGTTCGTTTCTCCATGATTGGAATTGATGGATATGATATTCATTAAAGGTACAAAATGATCTCCCTGAGCGACATTAGTGACATAGTGATGGATCAAGGACTAAGGAGTTTCGGTCTATTTTGTAGCGTTTAAAGTTGTCTTAAAATCGATGGGAAACGATCCCTGGAACTTAAAAATTAGCCGGCGCTCCTCTGAATTCTCACTACACTGGAATACAGATACGTCTCTAAAGACAATTTGGGTGAAAAAATTGAATTCTACCAGAAGAGCAGACGCATGCAATCGGAGACATCGAATTATGTCGATAGGACAAGGAAATTAGAAATTTGACGGCAAAAATTCCTTGCTTCTTGCGGTTGAGTAAAATTAACTAACTTTCCCAAAGTTTCCCCGAAAATCGAGGGACTCTTCACTGCGCCATAGGCTCGCAACCGGTGACGCCATCACCTAACCCGCAAAATCTCAACTCCTGTATATTTTTCTCGAAGCGTCGAACGGCCAGTCTTCGCCGGAGAAAAACTGGGGCCCATCCGAGGGGGCTGGGCCCCATCCGAGATCCACGTCTTGCGAATCCTCCGCACTAATCTGATACAAACCGAAGGAAGGGGGCAT
>NW_017547192.1:3961174-3978562 GCF_001854935.1 Bemisia tabaci
GACCCTAATGGGATAGGATCCCCCTCCCCCTCATTCGCGATCCCTCTTTCCCGAGGAAAATCGCCCGGTCAATCGGATCAACGGAGCTACGAGCTTTCGACGAAAATGCTCTCTTCACCCCTACCGACTCCAATTACGCTTTTCCGGGAATATATTTACGAGAGATAGATTGTCGAGCAGTGGTTTTCCCGCAGAGCTGGATGCGGATCTGTGACCGTGCTTTAAATGGCCGGGAAACTCAAAATCGAAATGTTGGTATCGATGAGTGAAAGACTGTTTGGCGAACGTTTACAGAATGCCCGAAAATATCGAAGCGAACCGGAATTATGACGGTTGGAAAGTTGAAATTTTAAAGTTTGAATACCGCAAGTTTAAATTATCCATGTTCGAGACTCACAACTGTTGGATAAAAATGCAGTCCAACGCATTTCAGTGGCCCGAAAATGAGCTGAACCACTTACGACTTATTTTTTGAGTTTTCTATCGATTTTTCTCCTAAGCAGCGCTTGTCTGGTGACCCACTTATGGTATCCACCAAAAATGAAGGCGAAATATCCACGCTTATATCCTCCTACTAACGGGCAAAAAAAGTCACGCGCAATTAATTAGAGCACCCTAAAAGTGTCCGAGTGGACTCCGCTCGGAGATAGGGGGACACATCGCAGGTATTGATGGCGAGCCCCCTCCCTCCCCCACTTCCCCCCGCCCCCAACGACCCTAAACGCCTCATTTAGTATTCTCGGGGAGAGCGTTTCAATTTGCATTTTTGCATCCTATCGCATGGCTCCGTTCCGACCCGCGACCCGCTCGCGCCGCGGTGTTTGCAAACTGCCCCCGCCCTCCCCCGGGCGAGCCACCCGCAATGACTTCATTGCTTGCGTGATTAATTCATGCCGAGATCTGGTTGAGCCGTGCGTGTCAAAACTTAACGGTCCGCCTTTGCGAGGCGTCACTGCATACTAACAGCCTCGGATGAGTGATGCCGATTATCCGTGGCCGGATTGCAAATTCCGATTAGATGCTCGCCAATAAAGGCTCCGTATATTTCTCGCTTGTTTATGAGCCGTAGTTTCTCCCCGCTTCTTCTTAACCCGTTTCTTTTCTCTCGACAAAGTTTGCAAAAGAGGCAACTTTCAAACTTCCCATTTTTTCTTGAATTTTTTTCACCGAAACCGTTTTTTCTGCCCTTCCAGTGATTAAAATTAAGATGTCTAGAGATGACCAACAGACAGGGTCAGAAATCGAGCATTGAAATTGCTTTGAAACCGTAAACTCAAAACTAAAACACATGGAGGAATTATAATTTAAATGAAAAATATTGTGTTAAAAGGTCAATTAAAGGGCTTGGAGGGAAAGGCGCATAAGTGCAGTTTTTAAAAAAAATTGGGATGTTAATGATTTTAAGTAAAACTAGTCTTAAGACATATTCTGTGAAAAAATTTGCTCCCAAATTCCAATGTTGAAGCATCAAAATGCCAGTTTGAACTTTCTTTCCACCATGTAATTTTGAAACTTCCATCCAACACGTATTTATCGAGATAGCAATAACTACACGTATGTGCCTTTGTCTTCCAAGTCCCCAAAGAAGATAAAATAAAGAGTAAAAGAGGTGACTTACAGTTGACGTTAAGGGTGAGCTTGGTTTCAAGTCGTGCGCTTTCGGGCATGGCACGGTTCCACACGACGCAACGAAAGATGGCGCCATCGTCGTCCCTTTTCGGGCTCAGGGATAGGATGGCTGAGGTCACGCCATCTTTGCCTGAGTGAGTGGCCGTCTCCAAGGGTTCGCGGATTCCTTCTCGGTACCACCTGAGGACAAACAAAAAAATTGAAACTTCCCACGACTTTTGAACGGTATTTTATGATGTAAAAATCTGCTGTATGCCGATCCCCGATGAGCCTAGAATTTATTATTTTCTCCATTCCCTGTCAATTCACTGAATTTTCCCGATTTCCAGGGACAATTTCCCTGATTAGAACTCAGGATCTCCAATAATTCTTTTTCTTTAGATTTTCTTGGAAAAAACAAGATTTTTCTCCGTGGAAAACTTGAAATTTTGTAAACATGCATTGTATTTGCGCATTGCCCGTTGATAATTTGTCTGATTCTTGCATGAGATCAAAATAAAAATCACTGAAATTTTCAGTTGAGGACTCCAAAGATTCTCTGGGTGAAAATACAATTTACGAGGGAAAATTTTGCAACAATGAAATGTAGTTACGTTCTTTCGTGGCGGAAACGAGGTTATGAGTTAGAAATTTGTAGTTCTCGCAAAACGAATTCCAGACGGAACAAAGTGGTAAAATGTTTGTTTAGGACCTATGGCTATTGGTTCTGCAATTGAGAACTGCAATTCTCTAGCTCTTCTGCAAAAAACACGTACGTGTATATGGAAAGAATGGCACAGACGTTGTTTCTAAACCGAGCCAGGGATTACAGTTCCTAGTTACAAAATGAATCTGAATCGTGTTTAATGAGTACTGACCTGATGAGGGGGTCGGGGCTGCCCCCGGCGCTGGAGCAGGCGAGCTCGAGGGGTTTGCCCTCGGTGGCGGTGGTGTTGGGGGCGGGGGAGATTCGAGGGGGGCCCGGCGGGGTGAGGACGGTGACGACGAAGGACTGCGAATGGAGGTCGGTCCCGCTGCCCGGCGCCTTGGCCCGGCACTCGAAGCGCCCGTTGTCCCGCTCGTACGACGCGTTCGAGATCAGCAGGTCGTATTTCCCCTGCTCCGGACGGAAGTCCAACCTAAGCAAAAACCAAAAACACACATTAGAAAACACAGAATAATCGGTGGCTGAATTGCAACGAAACCCCCGCAATACATGGGATCAGGACGTTGCATCCACCCGCGATGCATCCACCCAGCCGTTTAGTTAGGTTAGGTTAGCTTAGGTTGGGTTTGGTTAGGTTAGGTTAGGTTAGGTTCGGTTAGGTTAGGTTAGGTTCGGTTAGGTTAGGTTAGGTTCGGTTAGGTTAGGTTAGGTTAGGTTCGGTTAGGTTAGGTTAGGTTAGGGAATTTACATAAGGGTGGATGCAAGGTGGATGCAAAGTCACGCACTCGCAATACAGACTGGATAATCTCAAAAAGTCGAGGGCCGAATCAGAGACAAAGAGACCCTCCACTGGTATCTTGGCAATTCTTTCGGGACTCTATTCATCCAAGTAACATCCAACTATTGACCTACCTACTTGGTTGATGGTTATCAACGTGTTGAGAATTCATCTTAGCAGTTAGCACACGAACTGCAGTTTGAAAAAGTTCTTTGGTTCATACGTTTCATCATTCACCCAGTAGGTATGTCAACGGCTGGGGGAAAAATGGTGACTATTGAAGGTGTTCCGAGGGCAGGAAAACTTGCTTAGTGGGAGATAAAAAAGCAAAACTTCAAAATCCCAGAAATGTCATTCGATTAACTAAAATTGATAAAATTACCCCAATAAGGATCGTTTCCGAAAAAGCTAGGGAAGGAGGATTTTTGTCGTGCTTGGAAAGAACATCATTCTTGGTACAGGCTTCTTCTCTCTTTTTACTTTCTCGCTCCCCTAGTTTTACTTCACGGTATTAGTTTTAAAAACTTTGAAGGGGAGGGGGGACCCTTCCATTTCTGGCAATAAATTGATCAAAAGCTTACTTTTACCTTAGAAACTCTCCACCCCGTTTCAATCTTAATTGATTTTCCTTCTACATCTTCGAGTGTATTTTAATTAGACGGGGTTTAAAAGAGGGAAAAGGAGTCTCAAGAGTTCGTAACTAGTTTGTCGTGAGTGGTAGTCTACTCGCGTGAAATGACCGTCCATTCTGCACCGTAGACAGGCACGAGGGAGGAGTGGGGAGGAGGTGCATTATTTATTCAAAAATCGGGAAGTAATTGAATTTATAATAAGTTTCGCTCGTTCTGAGTCAATGAATTTACGTGGCGTCGCCGAGCGAGCGCCGTGAGTTGTATGCAATAGGAGGCGGTCGCGCGTCGTGCGTGTTGCGTCGTCGCCCCCGTCTAGACTCAATTACCTCCGCGGAAACCTCAAGTCAAGAATGCATGGCCATGGCTTTTTTCCTTTTCATCCGCGTGCTTCCTGTCCCCGCGGATTCGTTATAATTAATGCATGTGTCGTCTCGACTTGAAATACAGCTCTTATTACACGCAATTGTCCCGGGCTTCGTGGATCTTCTTTCTTATGGACGTATTTCTATCAAACGGAACTACGTGCATTGTGACGTGAGCCCTGTAATGCATATATTCTTATGAGTCTCAGGGCTCATGTCTTAATGCACATAGTTTTGTTTGATAGAAATACGTCCTTATGTCTTTCTCGGCGGTCTCGATAAGCACACTGCCGATGGCAAGTTTTAAGATTTTTGTTTGTCTTTTTTTCTTCATTGATTCCATTTCCTTTCCTCTACATTTTCCTGACTTAAAAAATGAGATATTTTCTTTCTTGTGTCTGCGTCTCGAACTTGAGATGTTGATTCTATCGCATTAAAAATGAAGAAAAATGTCTTAAAATCTAACCAGGGACCAAGAAATGCATTTCCCCTAGTATTTTTAATATCTTCGAAGGAAAATCATAGTAATTCCTTGCAATGGTATATTCCCGATGTTATATTGTCGAGTTTTACCGGGGATTCGTTACGACTGTTCTTTTTATGTTGCTATCTTTATTCTCTTCTTGATGAACATTGTAAACCTCATAGGGCTATCCTGAGGAAATCAGTTATTTCAGGAACGACTATGAATATTGACGTGCTAAGAAAAACTGCCGTGCGAACGTCCAAATGTTGCCACATTTACAGTGATAAAATTTGAATTTTTTAGTAAAGATATGGGTATTTTTCTTTGAAATTTTTAGATAAATTGGATCAAATTGCGAATGAAATTCTAAGAAGAATTGGGAGAAACATATTTTTAGGTTTCTCGGAGAATTCATGTTTTATTGGAGGATAAATGGCAACGTCTAAAGGCTTTTACGACATTTTTCCTTAGCTAGTACTGAGAATGGAGGTACCGACCTGTAGTTATTGTCGAGGGGCGTCTGTTCGATGGCGACGTTGTCGTGCGTGTGTCGGTTGACCCTGAGCCAGTAGAAGGAGGGGTTCTGCGACTTGAGCTGCGGCGGAAAGCGGCACTCCAGGGTAACGTCCTCTCCTTCACGCGTGTCCTTCATTTCCTGCTTTTCTTCGCCTAGCGACCATCCTGCAACACAAACGACAATACAAATTTAGTCATGAGCAGAATCGAACGTCCTATTAAAATTTTGATTAAAGAAAGGAAATATTGAAAAGTTGAATTGTAGTTAGTTTCTTCGTCTGAGAGACAAATTTTACGAGGAACAGAGGATTAGGTCTCCATGAAATTTTACTTTCAGACGCTACAATGTTCGTTTCCTTCAAGACCGCTTCCACTGGAAAAAAAGTCGCTTGGATCTAGAGTCCAGACTCTTAATAATATTGACAAGGAAAAATATTCTTGATTCAATCGACTTGTTGCTTACATCGAGAACCAAGCCTCTTAATTTGAGCGGGTTTTTTTTTATTCAAACAAAAATCCGATTGAATCAAGAGTATTTTTTCTCGTCACTATTTGCAAGTGAGTGGGCTCTAGATCCAAGAGCGCTGGGGAAAAAAGGATCTAGAGTTCAGACTCTTAAAAACATCGACAAGAAAAAATACTCATGATTCAATCAGATTTAAGCTTAAATCAAGAACCAAGCCTCTTAATTTGAGCGGATTCCCTTTTGATTTAAGCTTAAATCTGATTGAATCAAGAGTCCTTTTTCTTGTCAACGTTTTCAAGAGTCTGGACTCTAGATCCAATGTGCTTTTTTTGTTCTAAAGAGACTTTTTTTTCCAGTGCGCGCCTCATGCGGTACGCGTTAGGCCTTACTCCTATGATTTTAAATCAAAGAGTATAGGATTTTGTATCTGCGGGTCCGGTGAGCGTTTCGGCGATATCAAATCATCTTAAGCCGTGATAAATACTAATACGTACAATTAGGAAGGTAGTTGGCGGCTTTGGCGGATTTCCCGTGTCGGGGGTGGTATCCGGCGCTATGTTCCGCCTAATGCGGCTTGCGAATTAGAATCTGAGCTCGGTGCGTCGTCGGCGAGGGCGCGCCGGCTGATAAGTGGGCGAGATGGGATGCGCGGATAGCTCATGAAAACGGTGCTGCCGTGATAATCCCCGAATATTAATCCGGCCGAAAGCTGAGCTACGAGAGCAGGTAGGTGCGAGCCGCTTCCGCGCTGAATATTAACCGAGTTCCCGAGCACGGGAAACTGCGTCGGATCAGCGGAACCTCCCGGTCTCCCGCCTTGCCGAATTTTCCAGCTGGAACCGAAATTTTACTCAATTTTCCGATCTGATACCCAAATTTTACTCAGTTTCCCGAGCTGGAATCCAAATTTTACGAGCGTTTTTTCAAGTTAATAACAGGGTCTGTAAATATCTTTCAAGACAAAAATCGAGGACTTTTCAAACAGCAGGATTAAGGTGTTCAAGTTGTTCGTAGGGGACGTTTGAAAACTTATCTAGTACTATCAAGGAGGTACGAGAAACTTCAAAGATCTTTAATAGTATGCTTCAAAAATTGAAGTTGCCGCCTCCTGCGCCTTCATTTTCCGCTACAGTAGCGTGGCGTGCTTTGCGACGTATAGAATGATCCGCCATTTAAACCTGTAAGACGAATGGATAACACTGGAAAAAAAACACATTGGATCTAGAGTCCAGACTCTTAAAAACATCGACAAGAAAAAGTACACTTGATTCAATCAGAATCTAGCTTAAATCAAGAACCAAGCCTCTTAATTTAAGCGGATTTCGTTTTGATTCAAGCAAAAATCCTATTGAATCAAGAGTATTTTTTCTTGTCAAAGTTTTCAAGAGTCTGGACTCAGGATCCAATGTGTTTTTTCCCAGTGAAAGAGAAATTCTGATGGGTGGCTCTGAATGCCACGATAAGATTCTTCTTCGGGCCCCCCAAAATTTAAAAAACTCACATAAAGGAGGACTTTCGGTCAGGAAGGGAGCCCCAAAAACGTATCAGCACCCCCGAGAATTTTCGAGCCAGACCGACGTTCTAAGATCGGTTCTTCGCCGGATTAAATTCCTTGAAAAATCCTTGCTCTCCCTACGTATAGAATTTTAAGATGGAAGATCCTGGAATTGAAGACGAGGGCTAAAAATTGGGTAAAATGCGAAGGACGTGGCAAAGAGCCGGCATTAAAAAACCATCCGGATTCACCGGGTCACGAAAGGGTACGGGGCTAGGGGTTGGGGGCTGGGGGTTTGGCGCGAGAAAATTCGGGTGTTTAGCGTTGATTAGTNGGGGGGGGGGGGGGGGGGGGGTGGCGAGGGTGCTGGCGATAATTACTCGCGACTCGCAAGGGCAGGACGTCCTTCGGTGACGCCGAGCTCATCAAATTCCGCGAAAATTCATTCATTACACGTGCCGGTTTATTAATGAGTTCCGCACTTCCGCTCAGCCGCCGACACCGGGCTCCGTGCTTGTGCAGCGATACCCTCGTTTGTCTCCCAATTAAACGCGTCCATCCCTCATGGCAGTTTTCATCGCCTGTTATGGCTATACCATGCCTCCTAACACTTTCCTTCCGTCTTTTCCATACTCTCGGCCATGCTACCTACCATGGAAAATATAGGGGCGATTCCAGCATAATCTACGACAACCACCCCTTTCAACCGATAGCATCACTCTATGTCCCACTTGTCTCTTTTGTCTATAGCTTTGTCCATCAACTTCAATAATTAGCCTGCTGGCAACTTAAAAAGGGTGATACAAATGTCTCACAGCACTAGCACCAGGAGAGAGCAGTCCTGTGACTTTTGAACAAATTGAGATGGAGACTTGAAATTTTGAGAAAAATCACTGAGAAATGACTCGAACTGTATGTAACAAGGTGGTGAAATAGTGCTGGGTCCACACCATTTTGCGAAGAAAACAAAGTCAATAAGTTCAAAAAATTCTAATTTGAGTCAAAAATTTTTGAGCTCTAATTAGTACCAGTAAAAGATTGTAGAGATAGCGACTTCAGAGTCCGCTTACTAAAACTTTAAGGGGACCACCCTGAAAAGAGCAAGAACCCTATGGGTGATGCAGTCCTAGGGGTGATGCAGGACTTTCGGATCACACTGTATTAATGGACCCGGAAGCTCTCTCTTCCCTCCCCTCCTCCCTCTCTCAATCGTCCATAAACTCCTCGACGGCTACTTAGCGCTTATCAAGTGCTCGAGATTAATCCCAGTGCAACAAATGGCGCACACATATGCTCGCATAAGACGTAAGTCCGCTTGTGTGGAGGAGTGAAAGCTCGACCATCGTCGGCTATTCAGGCCCGCCAGTTGTCACTCGCTGGGGGAGGGGGGGGGGAGACTTGCCCTAATAGTTCAAAACCGCATAACTTCGATGGAAAAGCGTATGTAAATACGCTATTCGGGGCGGATCACCTTGTCGTTAAGGGCGACACCGAGATCCGTGTCCGGGCTAATTGATGGATGGTGCGGAGTCGGGGGCCCGATGCCCGATTTTGAGCGTCTCGCCGCTCGCCGCTTCCATTTATCATGTTCCGCGAGTGCGAGCTGCGAGCGCGAGTGGAGGATCCCCGCGTCAATTTGCCTCTCGAATTGGCTCGCGAATCCTCGCCACGTCTATCGATTGATATATTATGCAAAGCGCCGGGCCCTGTGTGTTGCGTGTTGAAGTCACTCGGGCGCGGTCACCGGATTTTGCTGAAAATTTGCGTGGTTCCTACGAGAAATATGGTGGTTTCTCGGCACGATTTGGCAACCGTGCACTCGCGGAGACGATCCCGACTGTCATCAAAACGGGAAGAAATGAATGGTTATAATAAATTGGCACGCTGAGGAAGACGGATTGGGTTTCACACTTGCGAGTGATTACGGTTCGAGATTAGAGCTTGTATTCGAATGTAACATTCTATAAATTTACTGATGATAATTTTTAAAAAAATGAAATATAATATGATCTTAGTGATTGATACAAACTATACAGTTTAAGTTTTACAATGTTTAGTAAACAAAGTGTCTCAAAGTTAAACTTGAGATTAAGGTTTTTGGGATCAAAATATGAAGTTTTTGTTCCATGATCACTTTGACCTTAAAAGTTTAGCCTCCCCCCCCCCCAAACCCTTTTTAAACTATGATTTCCGTTGTTTTCAGGTCAGAAATGCGTTCACTGTGTGAAAGAACATAAAAGTGAAAAATTGTATGCATTTTCATTCATAATTGTTGTCATAATCAAGGAGGGAAACTCCCTCAAAAAATCAAGAAAGGAGATCCCCTCCACGCTTCATCAACCGATACATCTCACCTCCAGCCGGTTACCTTAGGCACCATTCATCTCTTTTCGCTATGGTTAAGGCCGTTAAGGTGACGTTTCTCCCGTTCAATCAGGAGCTAAACAGTTACCGCGGGAATTTTTTCACTCGGGATCAGCCCGCGGCTATTCTCATCTCAACGGACACGAGAAAAACAAATAATTGTCCAAGACGGCTTCCTCCTCTAATAAGTTATCATCCGGGATTTCGCGGGGTTAATTGGTTAAACCGGTGTATCGAGGAACGGCGAAGGATAAATTAACCTCTTTTATTAGTCGTCCCGTTGGTCGGTTGACAGCCGTTTCGCGAAATCGAGAGAAAATCAACATAATTAGCTTCTCGTCGCTGGTCACCCCGTCCGGGCAATTTCGACGCGGTTTTTTTTCCTACCCGGGCGTTCGAGTCTCCGGAGTGGTCGGTGTTTTTTCGCGGCTAATCCGCTAGATGCCGCCGAGATCGGTCTGACCCTCTTCGCGTGTTGACTCGAGCAGTGTCAACACTCGATAAAAAACGAAGGTGAGACCGCGCCGTCGTAATTTTGTTTGCGGGATTAATGATCCAGAAAGTTGGATGAATCTCCGAAATAGCTGTCAGGCTGTTGCCGGCTTCTTCGGTTGATAGATTGACTCGAAAAATATTCGCACGTTGTTGACTCACTTTTTGGTCCTGCTTTATGTTGGAAAGATTGCTTTTTTTTTTTTTTTTTTTTTTTTTTTTTTTTCTTCAATAAGAATATTCATGCGGTCTGAACGGATAATTCGCACGATAAGGCGATATGTTCATCGAATATTCCAACCTGTCGAACGTTACGTTAGATTTTGGCCGAAAATTCATCGATGCGTGAACCGTTCAAAATCAGAATGCTAAAAACTCGAAACGAAGACATTAACTGTCCATTTCTCAGGGTATTCTTGATTAACATGGTGATAAATTATGTGAATTAAGCTGCTCATTATTGAAATTCTAATTCAGGCTTGTAAAATAAATAACGGTTTAAATTCTGATGAACGTTATTATTATTATATTGATGCTAAAATTTTGGTTCGGAATGATGTAGATATCAGTGTTCAAAACTCACCTCAGAAATTCAGGAGCCATGTGGCCCATCACACTCAAATTGTAGGGGCCATTGAAGATTTTTAGGTGCCAAATTGACTTTTTCCCTACTTATTACTGCGCATTTTGTGAAAAATTAGACGCAAGATGTTTTGGTTACAGAACTAGTAGCTGTAACTTGTAACTTTCGAAGATCACCAAACAGAAAATTTGATTTTTTTTTTTGGAGGGGGGGGGGNGGGGGGGGGGTGAGAGGAGGAGGGGGCACTTTTTAGGGGCCACGCTAGCGCAGAGCCTTCATTTTTTGGGCGCCATGACCGATTTTTTAGGCGCATTTGGCGCGTATTGGCGCCGGTTAGTTTCGAACACTGGTAGATATCCTTCTACAGTTCACGTGTTAGTTGGGTGGTTATTAACTCAGTTGTATAAATAACCAAAAGGAAAAGCGGGAATTTCCCACAAGACTATCGAAAGAACCGTTTCGCAGCAGTCGCGCAGCGCTGGTCCTCGATTTAAGAGTCGCAAGCTCTGATAACCGCGACGTGTGAAAAAAGATTATCCCATTCCCACAATCAAGAGTTCCCATTATTCCACGCATTTTTTGCAATGATCGCTTGCAATTGCTTTGAAAATTAAAACTGCAGCGTGAGAGTCATGAATCGGACGTGTTCTAAAAGGAAATAAATCCATTCTGCCTTGGACCCTGAGATCCATGAGAACAAGTGCAAGTCAGGGCTCATGTCACAATGGAGATAGTTCCTTTTGATTTAAATACATCCGATTCAGATGCGAAAGAGTGAGAGTTTCACGTCGAGAGCGGAGTCGGTCCACGCCCCTTGACCGCTCTGATTGTTTCGGCTTCAGATTGCCTAAATTAAGAGCCCGTATTAAATGGCTTACGGTATAATTCACCTATTTATTAATGGCCCAAGCGGGCCTTCATTAAATTATAGGGTAAAGCGCACCAGTGCAGTGATCTTAGTCTATGAGTTAGGTTTTGAAAACAGTGGGCTGATATTGGAAATGATAGACAAAACTATGGACAAAGAAGAAAACGGGAAAATGTAGCTATCCTATCGACTGAAACGGCTGGTTGTTTAAAGGTCCAGTTACATGATCAAATTGGGCCTCTCAATGGTCGCATACTCACCTCAGGTCTTTTTCTACCAATCTCAGCTTTAGTTTGATGACTCAATTTGATCGTGTAACTGAACCTATACATAGACTGTAAGGAGAAAATGATGGACTAACTATAGGGCCTCTCGAGGGTTGCCATTAGTTATTATATTACTCATCTCCTTTGTGAATAGCAACCACCAGTTTCCACCAATAGAATTACTCTTTTCCTCTTCGTCTTCTTTGCCTACTTAAAGCTTTGTCTATTAATTTCAATGATTCAGTCTCCTGGATTCCCAGTTGAACAAAAACCGCGATTAACCGAACTGCATTTCAAGTTGCTTACTTTTTTCTCGTGTTTTATATTTTTAACAGAGAACTGGACTAGATTTGAAATTCAGAACTGAAATATAACTGGCTCATCGGTAAAAACACTTATGGGCATAAGGAAACGAATGATGGAAAGTACTTGACGCCTCTAGGGTTTCTGTGAATTTACCCCAAACTATGAAGAATATACTTAAATGGAATTTCAAGCTTCACTGTTGCTTGTCTTTCTGTTTGAACAATAAACAGCAGAAAAAAGTTTAATGCAGTTTGACTGGTCCGGGTCAAATCCGTCAATTTTCTCCGAACAGTCTTATCGAATCGAATTCAAATCGTCCGACGGAACGGAAGTGCGCGAGGTGAAAACACAGAACGAAAATAAAATGCTCCACAATACGTCCTCCTGCCCTTTCGCCCGAACGCGAGCGCCGTGATTGCTGGGAGTCAGCGGAGCGCGTTGCGGGTTGCGGCAAGCGAATCGGAAGGGGCGCTTGTGCGCGCGTCGCATCCTTACGAAATAATTAGCTTTGCAAATATTTGTTACGCGTCGGGGCCGGGGCTTTGCGATGCGCGGTAGCGTGTGCGGCGCATGCAGGCATATTTGCGGTTTCGGAAATTGTTCCGCTCGCGGTCGGGCAGAAAAACGCGTTTCGTGCCCCCCCCCCCCCCCCCCNGGTTTGTTCGGCTCAAATCTCGGGTCTTCCGCCTTTTCCCGCGGGGGATAATTGGCCCTGGCGCCGCCGCCGCACGGTGAGGCGATGGGAGAATATTGGTTGCAATGCTTGGTTCCCGAACCTATCTGATGGTCTAATTTCCATCGAAAACGAAAATATAGAATTTTTGATCTAACTTGAATAAAATCGCCTGAAAATTTGGTAACCCACGCTAACCCCTTTTTCCGTCGAGAATGCTGAACCGTTAATCTGAAAAATAATCTGATAACTTTTTGAATATGACAGGTAATCTTTGCCTACTTCATTAATTGAAGGAGACTGATTTTACATGCGAAATTTTGAGTCGGAAATAAAAACTTGGTTTTGGTTTATTGAATACCACTAATCCGTCACGCAGGAGCGCGGTTTGCCTACTTCGTCAATTGAAGGGGATTTTTAACTGCCAAATATGCATTCTGAAAAAAATACCTGGTGTCAACTCAGAGTAAGGTTATATCATATCGCGTCACGCGGAAGCGCGTTTTGCCTACTTCGTCAATTGAAATGGGGATTATTAACTGCGGGATTTTTAGTCTGAAAAGATACCTGGTCTAAACCGGTTAGATACCACTATTCCGCCACGCGGGAGTACTTTTGCCTACTTTGTCGATTGAAGGGGATTCTACCTGCAAAATGTTCAGTCTGAAATAACTCGTCTTATATCTCGGAGAAAGCTGAGCTTTGAGTTACGCATCCTAATCGATGAAATTCAGATGGAGAGGATTGTCATTGACTCGTCTACTGTGCGTCGAGTATGCACTTGGCGTGAGTAGAACACTTCAGCCCTCGATTTTCCTGGAATCGCAAACTCGCGGGATTGCCGTAAGCAACCAAGCGGGCTCATCATTTTCGGCGCTTGCATTCGAAATTCGAGATATTTTAACGAAATTCGACAGCTTCGAGGCGTTTTGCTTCCAGAGAGACAGTTCTGGGAAAATGTTTGTGCATTTATTGCCTCGACTGTCTCCGGAACGAAATCCGGATTTAAGCTCACTGCTCGCATTCAAGTCGCTCACAGGAGGCTCACTTTGGTCCCTTTTCCTGTGGAATTCAGCACTGGGAAATTTTGCGATTTCGTAATAAGGAGCTATCATATCTGGCTCATTTTAAAAACAAAATATCGATGAAACCACAGAAATTCGTATCTTGGTTTGCAACGTTGCAGACTCCCCGTCAAATTTCATTTCCTACATGACAAACTGCTGAGTGTAATTTCTTAAAATATTTTCTGATTTTTCTTCTCTAAGAAGAATATTCTAAGAAAATTTCGAGCCATGATGATGTTAGCTCGGTCTCCTTTTCGAAAATAAAATGAGAGAGGAGATTTTGAAACACTAAAACCGAGATACGCATTTTTGCAGTTTTGTCGTCGATGTGCGCTATTGTTAATCCCTTCTGCAGATAGGAGCTTTATGAAAGAGTTAGAAACAGAACCTCCTTATTTTAAAATATAGTTCCGTTGCTTTACAAAGGAATTCATTCGGGAAAGATTCCTCAGGGATACATTTTGATTGATGTAGACTTTCTTCTAAGCAAGAAGACTAGACAATGACGGATCAAGCAAATTGGCGACATTTTTTTTCTTCATTTAAACCTATGTTAAATAGTCGATTCTTGTCGGAGCACCTGGCCTTTCCATTTAAACCTATGGAAATATATCGATCCTTGGAAAGGTCAGGTGCTCCGACAAGAATCGACTATTTAACATAGGTTTAAATGAGGTAATCTGGTGTTGCCATATTGCTAGATCCACCTCTGAGGCTAAGAGAGAAGGAAAAATCAGCAACATCGAGTGTATGACAATTTCCATTTTTTCAAAAAGCGGAATGTGAGGAGCCATTACACACAGAAAAACTTACGTAATTATGAGACGTGCCGGGAAAACTATTTATCGACCAATGTTTACGAAGCCGCTGTGCTGCGAAGTTGGGAAACGCGGCACTCGGGCCAATTAGAGGCACGACGAGAGGGGAAAAAAGTCCCGTCGGAAACAACACAACTTTCGGGCCGGGCGGGAAAAGGCGGGCGCAAACATCGGGATAAAAACAAACGGGGGAATCAATTTGCATGGAAAGCTGAAAATGGATTCGCGAGCCGGCGGAAGGGGATCGGTCGGCGATGAGAGCTTGTAAATTTGCAAATCCCGACTGAAAACTGCGGAAACAAAAAGCGAATATAAAAAAAAAAGTAATTGCGATGAAATGATGAGAACGGTCCCAGATTTGGACCGTATGCTCCCCCCCCCTCTTCTATTCGGGGGTTGGGGAGGGTTGTGTCACGCCGTGATTCCCGCTCGGTTTGGAGACTTTCAATATCAGTCGGGGCTTTGTCGACATGACGGGCGAAAATTATTGCGTTTATTTATTTAAGCCTTCGCTTCTATTACACTTCATTACGACCGAGTCGTTTGACCCGGATTTTTTATTTTTATTTTTTTTTCTGCGCGGCGCGTAACACCCCTTTTACGAACGATACATACGGGCGCAATATGCAATTTCGGACGTTCGGTTCGAAACTGCGTTACGGTCAACATTCAATTCAAACACAATTTTCAACTTTCCGACTCGATCGGTTTGGTGTGTTTTTTTTTCAACTTCGTCGAGCACGAAAAATAATAAAGTTGAAAATTTCGATAAAAAATCGTGGTTTTGATAGTTTGCCCCGTAGCTAAAAGTGAACGGTTACGAACTCTTGACATAATAGTGGTTTATCGAAATTTTTGAAGTCATGACGAAAATATGAAACACTGTTCTCAGAGGAAATAAAAAAAAAAACCAAATACGGGAACCAATATTTCTTTTTTGCAATTAATTTTTAATTTTATTTTTTATTTTTTGCTAGTAAGTGATGTATGAGGAATTCATATGAATGAATGATGCCTCTGTGAAATATCGGTAGAATTTTCTTATTCAGAGCGCTGCTGCAGACGCTTACGATTTGAAGCATATTTTTCATCACTTTTGTAAATTTAAGAAAATTTATTTATCGTAAAAGCCGCAAAAACCGTATTTAACACAAATACAAATAATTCATAATTCTTCATGAAGCCTTCTTTGACAAGGTTTCCGACCACGTGATCGCAAAGACTAATTTACTACTTCAAAAACGCGACGAGTTACCGACAATGTTAAAAATGCATATGCATAGTTTTCGCATGTGGGCTGTTCTTGCAGCCGCCTCTCCAATTCACGTGAAATTTCACGATTTACAATTTCGAGAAATCCCGACCTCCTATGGGCCTCGAGCACCATTCGAATGCCTTTGACGCCTCGGAGAACGTGTAAAAAACGCCCGGCTGAAAAGCGCGAATAAAGGACCAGGACATTGTCGGTTAGCGGGAGAGCCTTGGCTGAAAAAACGGCTTTAATCGGGACCGAGCGGGAGCTTCAATCTTAGAAGTGCACTCTCGTTTTCGGGTCGCATCGCTTCGTCAGAGTCGTTTCGGTTCGGGAACAGCGCCGGCACCTTGACAAACGAATCCGAGTTTTCCGGAAAACAGCCGAGCGCCGTCGCCGGATCCCGCCGGAAAAGCATCAATTTTCACCACACAACTGAATGTAAAATATTCGGATTTTCATTGCACAACTGGCAACTTCTCAGCCGAGCTCCTACACTGCAATAGAGGCTGTCACCAAAATGTGCTTCCCATGCCGCCAGCTCGATGGCCTCATAGAAAAACACGGGAGAATCACCTCAAAAATCACTGATAATAATAAACTTTTGAGGTATAAAAGAGACAAAATTGATTACATTTTGCGATAAGAAACCATTATTTCTGCCTCATCCATCATTTTACCCATCTACACAGGCAAACCATATTGACAAATGATGGTTAAAGTGCAGAACCACGCATCTCCACTGCTTTGTTTCAAAACTTCCGATCCTATTTTATTTTTTAGAATAGAAACAAGCCGACTTTAACACTTGAAAACTGTACCCAACATTCTGCTCACAGCGAAGAAAAATTCAGGAGGTTTCGAGGAAATTATGTTGAATAGTTTTCCGAACCAGAAATGAAGTACGGCAGGAAGTTTACAACGCTGCAGACAGAGATACGTGGTTTCGCACTTTGAACATCGAATCTGAATTGGACGAGGGCGTTCGGAGTAGAGCCAAGGTCTGATAGCTCATAATCCTGCTAGATGCACTTATCGCGGGCTGATTATTGAATTTGACAGACAAAGCGATAGACAAAGAAGACATAGGGAGTATGGAGCGATCCTATTTGTTGAAATGGGTGGCTCCTGGACTAAGGGAGAAAACGATGGACTAACTGTAGGGTTTTTCGTGGTTGCCATTAGTTAATCTATTACCTACCTCCTTTGTCCATTGCAGCCACCCGCTTCCACCAATAGGATCCCTCCATACCCTTTTTGTTCTCTTTGTCTATAGCTTTGCCTATCAATTTTAATAATCGGCCGGCGTAGCTGCCGAGGGGCCCGCCTTGGTGAAATCCATTCTCAAAGCAGCCGATTTTTCCGGGGAAACAAGCCAAGAACACAACTCGTCCTACAACTGACATACGGAAGTAACAACAGTTTACGATGAGCCCTATCGTTCGTATTACCCGATGCTTCCAGGGCTCATCTTCGAGTGCAGTTACGCGGTTTTGTGAGCCGGGCGACAGATTCGCGACCCTCCACGACGCGCGGCGCGATAGTGGCGGTGGCGGCAACCACGCGGTTTGGCCGGGATCCTCGCGGGAACAGCAGAGGGAGGGAAATTTGTAGCTCCTCTTATCAATCAACACCTGAAATCCATTAGTTGTGACTCCGGCTCCGACTTTTTTATCCGTCCGCGGCCCCGTCCTGGCGCACCGCCAACA
>NW_017547192.1:3978571-3993582 GCF_001854935.1 Bemisia tabaci
ATACTCCCCCCCGAGTCAAGATTGGCTCCCCGTTCCGATATTGGTACCGCGGTTCGTTGCTGCCTCTCCTTAGGCTTACGCGCCGAAGTGAATATTGTCGATGTTTTCACTCTCAGGCTTCACTTGGAGGTGAGCAAGAGGGCTGGTTATTGAAATCTATAGACAGAGCGACAGACATAGAAAACAACGGAAGAATGAAGCGAGTGATTGCAATGGACAAAGAAGGTAATACAGCGGGCCGATTATTGAAACTGATAGAAAAAGTTATAGACAAAGACGACAAAAGGGATTTGGAGGAATCCTCTGGGTGGAGGCAGGTGGTGGCAATGGACATAGGAGGTAGGTAATGGACTAACTAACGGCAATCCACTAAAGACCCGACAGTTAGTCCATAATTTTCTTCCTTAGTCTATAAAAACCAACCCTATTACCTAATAGGATCGCTCTATACTCCCTACGTCTTCTTTGTCTATCGCTTTGTCCATCAGTTTCAATAATCTGCCCGCTGAGAAAAATATTTGTGTTAACTAAGGTACCTCCATCCGTATAGACTGTTACATTCGAATCTGTGAACAGGCTGTTTCTCGGCGAGCCTTGTTTTAACGGGGTAACCGTGAGATGACGTCATATCCATTCGTTGACCTCTCCCTTCCGACCAAACTCACCGATGGATCCCACCACGTTGTCCTCTCCTGAAATGTGGCAACGATACCAAACAAAGGTGGAAAATGGGATACTATTTCCATGTACCGTGTACAGTTCGTGAGAGCAGGCGAAGAGGGGGGGGGAGAGGCTGCACCCAGCATACGCAGATCATTAATGTCTGCCGATCGAAGCCCTGGTCGTAATCCTTTCAAACCTCTTTCAGTTTCGGCCGGATTAATTAGCGTACACAACGCGCGACACTTGCCGGATCGCCCCGTCGAGACCTGCATTCTCGCGATGTGGCAACGATGTTTTCGTCCCATTGAAATACGGTAAAATGGTCGATCCTCGGTGAGGTAGGATGCTTCGATAAATATCGATTGTTTTACGTTCGTTTCGATGGAGGATCCCGGCGTTGCAGAGTTGCAAAGTCGAGAAATTAGCGGTCGTTTGGCAGCCGTGTGAGGAATGCACGCGTGTTTATTCGGCGGCGTGTAAACACGGCCAGCTCTCCCTTGCGATGCAATAATCGCCTGACTCCGATTCAAAACCCGGTAGAGATGAGCGGTTTTGGCACGGCACGGAGAGCTAACAACAGGACGGAGGTGCTGGGACTCGCGCTTCATTCTGATCGGAAGGAGATTTTCAGGCTCGAATCTGAAAGTATCTGTGTGGTTACACTCGCTCACTAGGAGGGAAATAACACAAAGGAAAAAATGAAAACAACGGAAATTTGTGTGGTAATTGTGCTCCTGGCAGTGGCTAACGTGTTGTTCCTGTAGATCACAATTTTACGCATCGGCACGATGTAGCGATTAATGGTGACGGCTCTTAAAAGCATGATCTCGGCGTGAAGCGCCTTCAGTTTTAGAAGATACCATACGCCTTACGCTTTGACGCGCGGTCAATTCAGTTGATTTTCCGTTGCTTTTGAGTTGTTTTTATGGATGAGCCAGAAATAGTTCCTAATTGCAACGAAGTCCAATTCATGTGCCTATACATTACACTCATTACATTCCTCGAGGAAAAACTGGAGAATTCATCACTCCGGAAGCGCTACCACAGCGGAAAACCTCGCTTGAACGAGGATGACATCACAAGTCAGTAACCGGGGCCATGGGAACCTCGCACCGTTGCCGAATCCGCGAAAAAATCGTGGGATTTCAGCCAGAAACGAGGCTGGAAACCGAGGCTGAAATCGGCGACGTGCACTTAGCGTCGGAAGCTGGTCATTAGCGCCTGGCTGGCGGGTCTGGTGGCAGAAAAAACCCCGGGTTCTCAGCCCGGGCGACGACTCCTCCACCGCGCCGCGACGCTGACGTCGGAATAATTCGATGCACAATTAACGATGCTCAGCAAACATCGGATCCGACCTGCCGGTCTTCGCCGTGAAATCGACTCGTTTCCACTACTCCATCTTAGGTAAATTCAAGGAGTTTTCGTTCGAACGGCAAGGAGGCATCGGACGCGCCAGAGCAGAATGCAACCGTGATTGACACGGCAACAAAACACAGAGCGATAGTGTTGAGTAAGAATCTAGAGGCGGTTATATGAATTAGAGGCAGAAGCTGAAAACACTCGGCAAAAAAAGTGATTTGGATCCAGAGTCCCCTGGTAAAAATTAGCGGTAGAATGTGTGTTCCAAAATACTACAGACCTAGAGCCAGCTGTAAGATTTCCAATAGCTTCTGTAGCCGGCTGTACAATTTCTTATAGCCTTTTATAGCCGATGGCGACTAAGCAACATCCAGACAATAAAGTTTATGCTTAACGTTACTAAATACGGATACTAGGACTTAGTTGGTTTTTGGACTACCGCTCTCTTTTTGTGCCGTAGTATCTTGATTTATTTTGCGAGGAAAGCTCCGTGCTTTTGAAGGATGCCTGTCATTCTTAATATGTTGGAGTGCCTTCAATTTCTTATGATACTGTGCAATACCTCTGGTGTGAAATAGTTGCTTCAGACGCCGTGGCACGCTGCGGCGCGGCGGGCGGGCAAAGAAGCGAAACGCGCATTGGCGCCTACAAACCTAACACGGATACTTCACGCATTGCGCAATGCGTGAAGTATCCCTGTTAGGTTTGTAGGCGACAGTGCGTCGCCGCTCCGCTTTGTGTTAGACTCTAATATTTAATCTCGCGGAGTCAGCGTTTTTCAACTCATGATTTTGAAATGTTTGCACACTCTGTATGGACTATTCTCATTTTAATCGATGAAAAAAAAATATGTTTTAAAGGAAAATATAATGTGTGTTTTGTAAATATTAAGGTAGTTCCGCAGCTCTGAGTGCACTACTTTTAATGCGACTACCCACTGTATGCAATTCATATTTGTGTTTAATTTTTCGTTTCAAATCCAGAGCACATCATACTGGACTGGTGAAACTATAAAATAAGGGGATACTGGACCGGTAGATTGGCTGTTACTAGCTGGATAAAGGAAGATCCCTTGTTTGTCTCGTTTTCGAATGCCATAATAATTGTTCTCACCTGAAATCAAACAAAAATATTATTGATAAGTTACATTTCGTAATTTCAAGACACAATAAGATGTACAATTTTGAAAACTCTGTTATCGAGTTGGTTCCCGTCTGTTAAATCCACAATCCAAGTGAGTTATTAAAAAAATAGTAGTGCCCTAACTTCCATTCTGCTTTCCGTTTACTGGTTTTCAAAACACTCGAGTATTATCCGCCTTCCAGAACTGCGTCTTTCCCATCGGCCGAACCGAACTTACAAATCTCGGACTTCCGGCCGTAACGACCATGATTGTCCCCGACTCACGACAACCCGCACTCGGCCTGAGAATATAAAAGTGGGGACACGTACTTACTTATTCCGAGGGGCCCGCGGGGAGGGGGGGGGGATGTCTGGGTCCGGGGGCTCGCTCGGTGCGTGGTGCGTTAATCAGCGATTCCGTAGGAGTCGAGAATGGGGTTCGGGCGACAGGTGGAGCACGGAAAGGGGAGTGCCCGCGCCTACCATTGTTCTCCCGCCATGAAAAACTGTAACGAGGAATCAGAAATCCCGTCAGCTGTCCTCGAGTCTCCGTCTTCGAGCGAGGCCTAAGACGGACGCGGTGCGGGCTACGAAAATTAAATGCGGAGTGGAAATTCGAAACCTGGGAGGCGCTATCAGGTGTTGCGGAGACTGTTCTTCTGTTTTTCTTGTCGGGAGGGAATAGTTAATAACGATTTTTGGCAGAAAAATAGGACTGAAATTTGAGCAAAATGTTTCGGTAAAAAATTCCATGGAGCGATGAGTAAGATGTTTCGGTAAAAAATTCCATGGAGCGAAGGCGTTTAATTTTTCTTTCTTTCTTTTTTTCTTCTTACTTTTAAACAGCTAGGAGATCCGTCCACAATTCGTCATTTCCTATCCCAAAATACCCCCGTTGACTATCCGTGACTTTCAATGTTGCAAAAGTTCTATTCCCAAACTGTATTTTTGCCAAGCAACTGTTGAGTTCCCAACTGAAAGCACCGACTTTCCTTCTCCAGGATTTCACAATTCCTTCATTTTCTAATCCCTTGCCTTTTTTCTTACACGTTTTGATTTTCCCTGACCTAAAATTTTCAAAATACCTGAATAATCCTGACCTTCGAACCGAACTTCCTTTTGGGTGTGTTACTCCTTTTAATCCTTCTTCTCAACCACACTCGCGAAATTCCCCACCTTACTAGGTTTTCAAGACCGCCAGAAACTCAGAAGAAACAACAAAATCTGTAAGATTTTTGAAAGTCGCTTCCCTTCCACGAAACATTCCATACATTTCTCGATCTCCGACGACTATCCACACTTATTCGGCCGGTGAATCACCGATCGGGCCCGTTGCTAGACGGGGGGAGAGGGGGCCGCGAGTGCCCCAATTAGAGGCCGCCTGTCAAAACTTTCGCGGCGAAATGCATTGTTCCGACCTCGGGGGCGCGGCGCTTTGTCCGACCGGCTAAAAGGCTGCCGCCGAAGAAAAGGTCGCGTCATCGGCCCGTGCCCCTCGTCCCCCGCAACGTTGCCGCTGTTAATGCCCCCCGGAAAACCCCCCACTCCGGGGGAGACACGTAGCGCTTTCGGTGGAGTTGGCAGCGTCCGGGTCCCGGGACAATTCGTCGTTCTGCCGACGAAACGGCGTATGTCCTTGTGCCTGCGAGCCCCCGTAAGCTTGCAGTTACGGACATCATAGCTCATATCGAAGTGTGGATACGTCCTTTTGTCGGGAGGGCGACGAATTGCACTCAACAGGTTGTTGCCTTCCGCCAGAATTGGAGACAATTGCCTAGCAGTCGCTCAAGTGCGTTGGCGGCCTTCTTCAATCCCCCTCCCTCCCTTTCAGCCTTTCACCCACGAAGCCCCAGCCGCGGTTTTAAGTTGTGAATATGGAATGGCTTGAGCTGGAATTAAATTTTGAGAATCGGGAACTCGATTTCCTTTGATTTGCCTCTGCAAATAAAATAAATTCAAAATTAAAAAATAGAAAAAAAAATTTATTTGAAAAATTTTACAGTAGATCGACCAAGTAGTCACGGCATTTCAGAATGATTCATACGCGATTGAAATATTCTACGAGTTAGTGTTTAGATGTGCAATGTTTTCCGATACAAATATTTTAACTCCTGTGTGGGCAGTGACGTATCACGCGAAACTGAAGGCGTTTTTGACTAGTCGCACCAGTTTGTAGTTCCTCACAACAACGCTCATCGCGTACACGGATCAAATAAACCCGCACCTCCCCGTCATTTCTTTGAAGACTTAAGACACAATCAGTCAGGATACGAAATACTTGCAAACTATGCCGACAGTTTCCATTCAGGTTTTTTCCGACTAGAGATATGCCCCAAGACTTTCCTCCCTTAATCAAAAATAGCGGTTGTAAATAACCACGAATACAGCCTTAGAGTAGCCCAATATTTTAAGGTGAAGTTACAGCTGCAAAATCAGCATTTCGGTGATTTATCGCCCAACAAAGCGTGCGGCGCCACTACGCCGTACACCCAACGAAATAAAATATAATAAAAAACCAGAACTGCGGTGTGGATCCGAAATCTACCTCCTCGGGGCGCAAGATCGAAACCCGACCCGGCACCGATAAACAGGAGCATATTAAGGCCGAAATCAATCAAGTCGGAGGCTAAGCGAAATCGCGAAAGCAGCTCGTAAACAAACCCTTATCCTCCGATCTAATTAATTTCCACCAGGTAGGAACGAGTAACCGAAACCCGATGCGGGGCGCTGAGAACCCCTGCGCCACCTGTTGGCTCCTGCCCGCCCGCCGCGTGGCATCTGTCGGCTTTTTTCGGCCTTTCTCCACGGCAACACAAAAGCTGATTTAATGTCTCGAGTGCTGTAAAAAATTGAACTTTTTCTCATTGTTTTTTGTGCATCTCGCTCTTTTGTCTTGATCTCGTTCGGATTTCAATCGGAGCGTGTTTCGGTGCAGGGAGTCGACCTGCCCACGCCAGACGCCAGGTGCATGCGACAAGTTCGCCGCTCAGATTTGAAGTGTCCAGCTGTACTTTCTAACGTCTCCGCGCAACACGTCGGCGTGGGCCAGCCTGAAAAAGGACGCCTTGCCTCTCGGTTTGCTGCTCGCTGTGCAGTGTTGTTGCATAACTTAAGAGAGTGAGAGAGGTGACAGGATGTACTAAAATGATAATGAATCGGACAAGCCTAGATGTTATTGCATATCAACCACAATTTGCGGTAAGGAACTACTATTTCTAGCTCATTTTAGAAACGACGAAAGTACCATTAATTTCCCTTATGCGAGGAGGTGGATTATGGATGAGCCTAATGGTTCCTTACTGCAATACATGGTCCATTTGCTGTATAAAAGCAAAGTATTATACGACTGGACTAGAATAATTTCCGGATCCTAAACATCATGGTATCATGTCAGCAAGCCATCTACACTCAGGAATAAACACAGCGCACAAAGGAGAACAAAATTAGCTCAAATAACAAGCAATTTCGGTTCGATTGACCAACGTTTTCGGTCAGAAGGAGTGACTATCAAATAAATCATGGAGTCCTCATCGTAGGATATCCACGATTTCTTCATTTCCCGATTCCTGACTTTTTATACTTTTCCCTGACTTCTAAATTCCTGAGTTCCCTGATCCTTGAACAAAACTTCCATCTATATTATATTCTTTTCAACTACGCTGACTTCTACTAAACACTGCTCGCAGAATGCCCGGACTTTTACAGGTTTTCCGGACATTTGGAAACTCTCCAGAAATTCCGGACTAGCAGACCCCTCGCTGGAAAAAAAAAAAAACACATTGGATCTAGAGTCCAGACTCTTGAAAACATAGACAAGAAAAAGGACTCTTGATTCTATCAGTTTTAAGCTTAAATCAAAAGAAAATCCTCTCAAATTAAGAGGCTTGGTTCTTGATTTAAGCTTAAATCTGATTGAATCAAGAGTATTTTATTCTTGTCAATGTTTTTAAGAGTCTGGACTCTAGATCCAGTGTGTTTTTTTTTTCCAGTGCTGGATTGAATCAAGAGTATTTTTTCTCGCCACACTTGAGTCTGGTCTCCGAATCCGAGTGACTTTTTTCCCAGAGTGGACTAACTATAGGCACGATGGACGATCCTAGAAGGGAGCGAACGAATTTCCTCTCGACGGCGATGCGTAAACGATGTTGTGATGGAGGGGCCTGGCGTGCACCGAGAGTGCATTTAGACAAGGCGGTTATCCAACCCGATGCACTAACGGGATGTTTACTAATGGAGCGGAGCTGCGTCCACTCGAAACACGCAGCCTCGGAGCGGCCTCCGAATGGAATCGGACCGCTCTACGATGATGGAGCGGGACTCCGGGAGCCGGCTCCGTCCGTCCGGAGGAGAAACAGAAGCTTTTAGAAGAGATCACTCGAGATAATTCCTCCGATCGGTGGTGGTGCCTCCGTTCCGAATCCGAACATGACGTCTCAGTCCTTAATTAGCCCCCCCCCCCCCCCCCCCCCCCCNGGTCAGCCTCAGCTCGTGCCCGCTGTCCCGAGTGTCCGAGTCCCCGTCAAAAAGCCGGTCGGATCCCGAGAGGCCTTTTACTAAACAATGAGAGTACTTTCACGCACTTAAAAATATTAGGTTTCCAGGCGAAGCACTGGTACCGTTGCAGCTTCTTTTAGGTGGGGTGCCTATACAGGAGGATATAAGGTTAAACGCTGGACTGCAGGAACGTGTTCTATGGGTAAAAATAAGACGTTTTTGTTGTGTAAAGTTTTTTCCAAAAGTCCTACCAGTCGGAGCGACGCCCCCCCCCCCCCAATATTTCGGAATGGAAATAGTTTTCCCGAATTTTGGCCACCGGTTGTGAACATAATCCCATGAAAATTTGTACTCCCCTGTACTTTTAGGCCTTGAATTAATGAATGCTCTGAAAGCTCATTTTAGAGAGGGGGTTTACTGTTTAGGGGTGTTTCGGCTCCTGCAGCGGGGCATGGAGCTTTTAGGGCCCACGAAGGCAACCAACCTATGAATTCAAATAATCCAGAATGATTAAATATTTCGATAATTGTTACGACCCGTCGTTTTAAAAGCACGTATTTGACTTAGTTTTTGCATAAATTTACTCATTTTTGCGGAAAACACGATACCCACTGACGACAAATTCTTTTTAAAAAACGAGACTAAGTACGATGTAAAACAAGCCGAACGAACCGCGAAAACATTAAGAATAAACATAAAGAATCGGCTCACTTCATTAGCCGCGCGAGGAGGCGAGGAAATATTATGATGCGATGATTCCGCTAATCCGCAGTTCAATCGGGGCCGCGAGGACGCCGGCGTGTGAGACGGGTCACGGATCGGGCGAATGAAGGCGCAAACATCCGCGCGCTAAGGTAACAAGAACCCCCCCTCCCCTCCCGCCTTCGCTGGTGTACCGCGAATTCATAATTATTATCCGCCGTGAAAATGGGAGCCTAGCGGGCTTGCTTCAACGCTGATGCCACATCACAAGTCGACGATAGGGCTGATTATTGAAACTGATGATAGACAAAGCTGTAGACAAATAAAACACAATGGAAAACTGAGTGATCCTGTTGGTTGTAAGGGGTGGTTATTATGGACTGAGGGGGAAAATGATGGTCTAACAGTACGGTTTCTTGTAGGTTACCGTTAGTTCTGTTGATCCATCATCTTTCACCTTACTCTATAATAACTACTCGTTTTAACCAATACGATCGCTCCACTTTCCTTTCGTCTATTGCCTTGTCAATCGATTTGAACGTGTCTGCATTCCGAGGCCGCTTGAAGAAGTGGTTAAGGACTTTAGGATCACCCTGTATAGTTACAGTTCGGAAGACATCGCAACGTCCCCGTCCGAGAAAAAAACCGAGTTAATAATTACACGGAAACGGTGTGGCGAGGGGCGGGGGGAGGGAGGGGGTGGCGCTGAAAATCCGGGCCCGAAACACCGCGAAATCGCGCCCGGTTGATGCTCCTTTGAGCAAATTTTCCCTCCCCCCCCCCACCCTCGCGGCGGGTGTCACGTTAATCCCGCCTGCTCCCGGTTTTGTTGGGGGGTTCAAGGTATTAATGAGACGCGATTTCGTGCGCCGCGGCTTTGCTTTGTTCCCGCCCTGCATAATTTGCGCCCAACTTGTTCGACCCCGCACCTGAGGTTTGCTCCGTTTTTAAATCCCTGTCAAAGCAATTATGCCCCGAGGATTTTAATTGCAAAATCGCAGACGAATCCTAGCGGCAGAGAGATTCGGGGGTTTCTAGAGCGAAAGGGAGTCTGTGAATTCTTGATTTTTATCGAATTTGATCTGAAGAAAAGCTAGAGCGCCTTCATCCAACATAATATGCAACACAGGTAGCCTTGGAGCACGTATAGTTGTATCTGACCGTTATCATCGATATCACCCCCCGTCCGTTGCATTGATTTTGATGGGTATAAGGCACAATTGAAAATAGGTTGGCACGGTAATTCAGAGTAAGTAAAGTCCATTCCCTAGATTGGCACGGTAAATAAGAGTATAAGTATAGTCCATTCACTCACTTACTGCTAAAATTTGTAAATCTTACAAAACTGCGCTTAAAGGTTAATTTAGTAAAACTTTTTCCTCGTTTCAAACTCTGCTCATTTTATGAAAATAATACACGAGACGCACTTTTATGGCCGAGGAAAAGGCTCTAAGCTAGTTCTCAACAGGCAAGTTTTTTTAGTCCCTAGAACTTTTTACTGTCAACCTGGACAGAAAATTCAATATGCAAATGGTTTCTGTCGGAAAATCTGCTGATTTTAGCGTATGATTTGAAGAAAAACTGGTGAAATTTTTAGCTGGAAACTCCCGACATGTTCTTGGTAAAAATACGAATTAGAAGTGAACATTTTATAATATTTCGAACCAGCTGCGTTCTTTCGTATGGAGGATGGTGCTACTAGAGTGCATTTTTTTGTGTTGAAAGTAGCTATTTACAAAAAAAAACAAAATCGAAAGAAACCGAAGCAAGCAGATGGAGCACAATCCACCCAATGCTAACACACTTTCTACGGGAGAATTTTAAATTTTCCCTCGGTCCAGCACGGGAAATTGCGGCGGGCGGCGAGGATGATAACGCCTTCCCTGATTGCATCACAACTCATAATTACGAATCAGAATATGAGTTCCTCCGGGTAGCCGGCATTCGTGCCCGGCCGCGTAATGCTCAGTTCCGCTCGGTTAACCCGCAGCCACGTTGCCAAACCTTTCGTGCCACACTCAACCATCATAAACACTCGATTACGATCATCGATTGTTTTACATACATTTGAATGGACGCAGCGTTGCCGAATCGCAGCCACCCGACGGAGCAGAACGGCATTCCGTTGGACCCGATGCACCTGCGAGAGTCAACAACCACCTGCTCGATGCCTGTTGAGCCGCGGCCCTTCACTTTCGCCTCAAAGCTCCGGTTTCCTTTTCGAAACCGCGAGCGAGTGACCGCCACTGCCGCCCACGACACGGATTGCGTAAGTCCTGTCACACTGCCCGACCTACCGGCCGCTGTCCCGGGAAAATCCGTCAAGGGCGCGCGTGAAAGGGTCTGCCTCGAAAAGAGTCCGCATTGTGTAAGATCGAGCTTGCTAGGTTACATGTTCACTCATCGGCTGGATTGACTCTTATCCTACGGATTACGCGACGAAAGGAGCTTGAGCTGGGTCTCTTGGAAAGCTCGCAACTCAATTGATCGCTTTCTTACTTGTAGTTTGCCTCGTTTTTGGAGTAAAAGGAATATCCACGGTGGAACTTTCGAACCACGTTTCGCGGTTTACGATGTTGCGGGCTTCCTGTTATACATATTTTTTTAAAAATGGAACACTAATCAACGTCAATTCTTAAAACTTTCGACGATTTTTCTTATTACTGTGCGAAGACCACTCTGTGAAAACGTTCTCTGATATTCCAGAACATGCCACGATCGGTCAAATTCATGTTTATGTCAACACAGGGCAATCAGGGCAGGGGCAGGGAGAATTTGCATTCACATCTGACGAATCTCAGCCGAAAACGAGGCAGATTTTAGCGGATTTGTCTTCAAATTATGCGTACAGATTTTAAATCATAAAAGTAGACTTCAGCGTGAAACAATAGGAACTTATCAGTGCCGAGGTGTCTGCAAAACATTCCTAAATGCAGTCGTTTTTTCATTTTTCAGCTGTAAGGTCCCTTTCCGCGCTGAGCAGAGGCGATTTTGTAAATTGCCAAGATTTTTTCCCCCTCCATTTAAATAAATTAAAACTCGATTTTAAGTGAAGCAAGCTGCCTCGCCCGGAGGTAATTGTTTTACATCAATTTGAAAGCGGAAAAACAGTACTTTCAACTTCCAAGAATCGCCACAGCTCCACGAAAAAAGAGACTTTAGTGCCGAAAAATGGAAAAACTACTGCGTTTCGACGACATGTTTTGAAGACATTTCGGCACCGAAAAGTTTCTGCTATCTCAAGCTGAAGTCTAAGTTTGATAGTTTAAAATTCGCATTTTAATACGTGTAATTTGAAGACAGATCCGTTCAAATCTGTCACGATTTCGATAAAAAATCGTCAAATATGAATGCAGATCCATGCTCTCCGATATTCACAGAAAAAAAAAATCGACCGCTGGTCTAGAATTCTTAATTCTGATTGACGGAGGATTTGAGGCCCTTCCCGGCGAAAAAATGCTCGATTTCTGGCGTGAGGGGCCCGCGCGTGCTTTAAGCCCAGACGCCCGATTCTACGGCCGGGGCCCGGGTCTGGGGTTCCTCCCCCACTCCGAGGGCAATCTCGGCGAACCGGAAAAAAACCACATGCGCGGAGTGCGGCTCACCGCGGGGCACCTTTAAATATTTTGACACCCGCAAGAGCCCAATCCGGGGCTAGGAAGGCGTCGGACGTTTTAATTTACCGGAATCCCCGAAACCCACGGTCTTGCTCTTGCGTCTTGCGGCCGGCGGCGTCACCGATTAATCCCGAGACCGCGTCACCAAACAACGGCCCCTTTCACGCCGTCACGTGCGGGACCGCCCGCCATTGTTGCCGTTCGAATTAATTAATAATAAAGAACGCATTTTCAACACTCTATTCTGGAGGGTTCTTGGCAAATTTTCGAAGCGTTTTGGATTGAAAACTGAAGGATTTCAACGATTTTTCAGTACATTGGGCCAATATTCTCGCGGTTGTTTCTTTGGAGGATACTGAGGGATAAAATGGAGCGATCCGATTGGTTGAAACAGGTAGTTGCGATAGATAAAGCACAGGTGCCAGTACAGCTTACAGTTAAAGTTTAAATTATTAATGGTTTTTTAAACCATTTCAATTCGATTTCAGCGCTACATTCCTGCGATTTCATACCTATATTGAATCTACGATTGGGCATTATTGTACCAAAGTTAATGATTGGCTTGTCTGCGAAACGACATATTCTCTACCGATATCTTCATGCATATGGGTGCTTTTTCGAATGAACCAGAGGAGTCGATTCCTTTTTGTATCGTTTATTCCGAATGCCACAGAGCCAAAGGAATAGGAGACCGACCGACAACGCAGGAATATTCGTTTCGGGAGAGAAAACAAAAAAAAATTAATCGAGACTCACTTTCTTGAGCGGTTCGGAGTCGTGTATAATTTTGGTTTCCTTGGGCTGCACCGCTTCCATAATTTATGGTTCATACGGCACTTGCAGCGCGCCTCCAGAATCCACTTCGACCGGAGACGCCGAGCCGCTAATCAGCCCGCGAGCTTCGAGAACGCACCAGCAACTTATTATCTTATTTTCTTACTCATTTTCGATACGAAGACGAATTAATCCTCGCGCCTCCTTTGCCGCGCCTTCACTTCCAGCGCACGCAATTTCGCCGACGGCGCCTTCGGATTGGAATAACGCAATACGTTCTATGCCGAAATTGGTCGAGGAATGAGGAAACTCGACTTGCTCGAAATTAATTTCATGTCGTACAGGGTGATCCACTTTCGTGTTCAATTATTGAAAAAATTGAGATAGACTTGAAATTTTGTGTGCTTCAGGGTCAAAGGGAACAACTTTTGGCAGCCCGTAAAATTTTAAGGGGATAACCCTAAGAAAGTGCAGGAATCTTAGGCGTCACAGGAGTGGTGCACTTGAATCAGGACTTTTGGATCACTGAGGGGAAAAAACTGACAAAACAGTAGACTTTGTGATTGTATTTTGAGATTCTTTGTCAGTTTGACCGATTATTTGATCAAATGCGAACATTTTTTCAAGAAATTTGACGATTTTCGAAACTAGATCCGGGCATATTTAGGAAGTTCTTCCCGGAACTTTTTAAGAAATTGGAATTTTTCTCGGAACTTCTGGAAATTGGAATTAATCCAGGAACCCCGGAATCTTCGATAGAATAGAATAGAGCATGGCCGAAATCGTTGCGTTGAATCCCGAATCACACTGTATCTTTCAGACTCGAGAAAATGCACTACGAGATGAGAGCATTTCTCCGAAAAAGCCCCCCTCCGTCCCCCGAAAGACTCCCGGCTCCGTTCACTCGTGGTGGTGAGTTAATTGATTTCTAGCTTTGGCACGGTTTCCGATAAGCCGGTTGACAGAGGAAATCCGAAAGATTAAAGGACTGACGGCTCCGCTTCCAGTTCTACAACGGAACCTACACGCCAACGACAAAGTGGGGATTAGGGCGATAAACAATAAAAAACTCTCGGATCCTTTCGCGGACCCTTATCGCGTCGCCGGTCGGCGAAAGGGCACAGCTCCGTTTTCGAGGGACTCTTGAAATTTATGGACGACTCGCGGTGCAGTTACGCGTTTTTGACGGGAGAGCTATAGAATCTGGCGACGGAGTTTAGTACTTAAAAGCATCAGCGACGTTGCCCCGTCATCGGTCGTCTGGCTATGGCTAGAGTGAGGACATTTTCTCGTTTTTTTTTGTATTTTTATGTTTTTTGTTTCTTCTTTCTTTTTTATTATTGGTGGGCTCTGTAGAAGAGAAAGATAAAGAAGGGAAAAGGAGTGAACAAAATTTGAGAGACTAACAACTTAGAATCTACTGAGAACCATCTGAACCAGATAAATTTCCTACGCATTCAGAGGAATTCTTATTTCAATTATAAAGGGCTTCCATCGCAGTCAGAAGCATTTAAACTGTTTTGAAAATTCAATTTAAAATTAACTGAACATTTTTTTTTTTTTTTTTTTTTTTTTTTTTTTTTTTTTTTTTTTTTTNTTTTTTTTTTTTTTTTTTTTTTTTTTTTTTTTTTTTTTTTTTTTTTTTCCCCGGACAAAAAAAATCATTCTGGTTTGAGTTATTTATAAGATCCCGTTCCCGAACTGAGACAAGTTCACAGCCTCGCGAAGTTAAGAGATATTTCATGGAAATTTCCAAAGTTCCACGGATTTTCTACGTTCTACGCTACCCTATCCGTCAGGATAATATTTTTGTATTTGTTTTTATTTGGGGTTTTTTTTGGTCCTTTAAGTTCATATAACCATTTTTCTCGGCACGATATTGCACCGGGGCGTCGACAGTCCGAGATGACAAGCGATCAAACACCGGGAGCTCGCGACTTGGGTTCGCGCGTTCCACGTCCGCGTTCCGGTTCGACTTGTGTCTAGTTCCGTTCGCCGTTCCCCATTCGCCCCGTTCGTGCCCGGGGCGACAGGGGCTTAGCGTCAATAAAAACAAGGATAAAATATCGCCCCCCCCCNCCCCCCCCCCCCCCCCCCGTCACCCTCAGAGAGGACCGGCTACCGGGGAGCTAATGGCCGACTTGGCGACTGCGAGATCTCCGGATACGACTTACGGGCGTCAAGTCACCTTAACTCGCGGCTCGAGCCGTCCCACCCGACTTGATTACATTTTAATGTTTCATATTTTCAATTGTAAAGTTTCCAGCCACCCCCCTCCTC
>NW_017547192.1:3993624-4006531 GCF_001854935.1 Bemisia tabaci
CCCCCCCCCCTCCTCCACCGCCAACGGTGCGGTATTACGGTCTCCTCATTTTTCTTCGAGTTAGCACAAGCTCGTTACCGGCTAGCCGAGCATGTGGATGCTTCATTGCCGGATTTTTTAGAAAAAGTGCCGTTCGGCGGGCTGCGGGCTGATTTTGAGACTGATAGACAAAGATAAAGGGAAAATAGAGAGATCCAGTTGGTTGGAACGCACGGTTATTGCACACTAAGGTGGGAAATGATGGATTAACTATTCCTCCTTTGTCAATCGCAACCACCAGCTTCCACCGATAAGATTGCTCTATTTTCTCTTTTTCTTCTTTGTCTAAAGCTTTGTCTATTAATTTCAATAATCAAGCTCGATGTTGACAATTTTTTAGGAAACTACTTTGGAACTATAGAAATTTACTCAAATCAGATCCTTCTTTAAATGGGATGTTGGGTCATGGAGGAAAAGCAGGTAGTATAAATCAGTTAATATGATGTGTCTATTTCTAAAAAATTGCTGAATATGACACAGAAAAATGTCCAGGCAACAAAAGGATATTGAATTGAAATGTGTACAATACATCTATTTTGCGAGGCACAACAATAATGAACCAGGAAACGCGCTCGAGTTAGGTTAGCGCCTTGATGCAACTATTCGTGTCCAGCGGATGTCCTTGCTGCATACACAAACAATTGAAGGCGCACTGCCTGGCTTCACGTTCAACGCGATTGTGTGCGGCATGCGATGCTCGAAACGAGAATCCGAGTTCGATGGCGTGAAGGGCATCGTTTTTTCATCTGACTATGCAATATGTCCACGGCTGAGAAAAATTTACCGACTTCTTTCTTCGAAAGAACAGTACCTCCTCACCAGAAAAATTCAGTAGTTTTTCAGTACCTCCATTTGACGAAATTCGAAAAATTTCAAAAATTTGACTTTCTCGCTTAGTGTGCGGCAAAAATGACAAAAGATTGAGTAAATTCCGGACCTACTCGCGGAATTTCCGCACTTTTTCAGTACTTCCGGACTGCCCTTAAAAAATCAGTACTATTTCCTGACTTTCCGGAAATACCGGACTTGCAGACACCCTGAAAAGAGAGGGCACTAAAATTGTACAAAATGACATGAAAATAAACAAAACTGGGAGAAAGGCAACAGGGCGGAACGCCGGGCGTAATGTCGCGATATTATGAGTGCGCCCCCACCCCCCACCACCACCCCCGGCGTGCACTTTCGAATGCGATCAGCGGACGCGTGCGACGCGACGGACGCAGACGAACGGGCAACTGAAAACAAGACCTTTCCGACAATCCCACCGTCCTAATGACTCATTCCCCCCTCAATCCTCGATGCTCGCCAACTCCGACTTACTTTAATTCCGCTCCCACCTCCTGCCGATCCGACGCACATCGGATCAAGTAAATAGGGCAGGTCGGACCAAGTTCGGAAACTCTAAACGCTTTTAACTCCGTTCGTACAAAACTTTGAGGTTCTAAAAGTGGTTTCATTGGTTTCTTCGTAAAATTGTCTTCAAGAAACACCCCTAAAAGTTTAAAATGAGACGAAATAAACATAAAAATTTGCAAAATTTTCAAGTCCAACGTCTCGAATTGAATCGATTCACTGTGCGACGGAGAGGGAAGGGACGGGTAACGACCCGAAATCTGTCTTGTAAAGGGCTACAACCAGGGGTCAGGCGATGGGCAGTAATGGCCCTGTTGCAAAGATCCTACTTCAGTGGCTACACTCTTAGATGAGCCCGGGAAAGCATTGCGTTATATGGTCCACAGGGTTCATCACGCAGTATAGTTACGTCTTTACGTTAGGAGGGAGACGGATTAGTTCCCATACACGCGTTGTACAGACGTAAGCGAACAACCACGTTAATCTAAATTTGAAGGGGGTGGGATTTTATGACTGCGTGTCGGTAGCCGAAGCCGAGTCGAAATCGAGGCTCAGCGGGTTGATTATTGACATTGGTAGACAAAGCTATGGACAAAGAGGATCTGCAGGCAGATTATTGAAATGTTGTGTTCGTCGGCGGGCATAGCTGAAATAGGTTAAACGGCGGGGTCTGATTTGTCGTGCCTTATGTCGGGTAGAAATGACGAAATACTATCGAAAACTCGCGAGGTGCCTTTAGCTTTTTAAAGGATCAGTGTTAAAAATGGAAAAGTTAGTACTTACTGAGCATGAGCCTCTGAGACAAAGAGTAAAATTGTGATCAGTTGTTAATTCAACATACCTGTAACACAAGAAAAAGGAAACAAATTAGTCAAGCCAGAGTGTGGTGCATTCTCGTTTTGGTATTTATTTATCCAACATGTGAATCATTTAAACAGTTGCTGACTTTCTGAACGAGACTCTCCATAGCGCGTGGGAAAGTGTCTAACAGCAAAGTGAGCGGTTTTTAAGCACAGGTGCGCGTTTTTACATTTTTCAGCTGCAGAGCACCCCGCAGCCATTCCGTTTTCCCGGAACCTTTATTCTGCCGTATCAGGAGAAAACCTCATATGAGCTTCCGGCTCGTGTAAAATCTCCCTCTGTAAAAAAACGAATTTACAGGGGGGTTGTAAATATTTTTCTACCAATTTTTAGAAGAGTATTCAATTGGTCATTACATATGAGATATCTTAAAATCTCAAGAAAAATGCTCATAATTTCTCTCGATAATAAGTAATTCATCGGGGTCAATTTGACAATAATCGAATGTTTATCCGACGTTCTATCTCAGCGCGGCAGGATTCCAGAAACGCGCTCCTGTCAAACCGTCGCTCCTCAGACGTAAGAGCATATCTCAATTTTAACATGAGCCACAGAATGAATGGAGTTATTCGGAAAACAGGGTTCATGTGGAAATCTAGATACGCCCTAGAGGAGCGACGAAACATCCAGTCCCTGCGGGGGTTTCTCAGAGTTTTCATCAAAGAGACGGAAAACCCCGTGCTCGACCGCGAGAAAAAAAAGGGCTTTCCGCACGCGCCATCCCCCCCTCCCCCGCAGGGCGGCAGGCGGGGGCGGGTTGGGGGTAATGCGCGCGAGGTGGAAAGCGCGTTAAAAATGCACGGCATCCGGCAACCCGTGTTGGCAGCCCTGCACTGGTGGTGGCGTTGTTTATCCGATTGTTGTCCGATGTTGGCAGCCGTGTTTATCCGCTGCTGCCCACACCTCCAGGCTCCCAGCTTACAGCCCGTTAAGGGGCTTGTTGCCGATTCGCGATACTTCGTTTCCAACGGTTCCGGGTTCTTTAATCTTACTTCGTTCATTAAAATAATGCTAAGAAGGATATTTAAAGAGGAATTTAAAATTGAGGAAAATTACGGATGGGGGAGTTACGTGACAATTTTAGAATTTCGATAGATTCAAGTTTTATGTTAAAAAGTTGCGAGGAGGCTTATGACACGAGTGCTCTTATACCTAAGAATGGAGTCTTTGCAAGAAAATATTTTATTGGGTGCTTGACGAGTTGTGTTCGCTATACATTTCATGATTTTTTTCAGACATGGGAAATCGTAAAGGAACAGATGTAAAAATGAGAAAATCTGCCGCCTGGTGACATCATCTGGCAAAATCGCCCATTTTAACACGTGGGTTTTGGCTTTGGCAGATTAGATCATAGGGTTTTAGGTATAGTCTTATATATAATTGTTCATTTTAGTGACCAAGGGTACTTGCATGCTCAGTTCACCCAGCGGTTCCCTCTTGAACACGAAATTTACAAAATTTCAGACACCTGAAAATTCTCCGAAAAGGTGGAATGCGTTGGGAAAACGTTTTAAAATTATCTAGATAAAAAGGAGACGAGGAAGCTAGGGCACGAATGAACTTAAAATTTGTTAGAGTGCATTAGGTCAAATTAAGAAGTAGAAAAAAAGGTTGAAAAAGGTATTTCTTTCACGAGCTTCGGCGAAAATTGCACATTTCCTCAAAGGGGTTCAGAGGTTATTGAGTAGGAACCCTGGACTTCATTTGAGCTTCCGGGAAAATTAGAGAAATATGACGATGGAATGTAAAAAAAATCAGGGCGCGAGATGAACTTTCACTAATTACTTTCCGCGAAAAAATTCTGCTTTACTCGGCGTGGTGCGGCAGCGTCCAGAGCGGGCTAAAGTCGCTTCGAAATTAATTTATTCCGTTTCACAGTTGCTTGATTATAATGGATTTTTTCCTCTTTTTATTTCAGTCTGCAAGAATAGCCTGGAACAAGGAGCTTGTTGTTTTCCCTTCGGTTCATGTTCGAGTGCTATCCAAGGGATGTAGAGATTAGATATTGGAGGAACTCCGTTCGTTCGTAAAGAAAATTCGTGTTTCGGCTTATTTTATATGCAAAAAAGTTTTTTGAGGCGATGAAAACAATTGATGGTTAAGGTGTTTCACTTTTTTCGAAAATAATTTTCAGGATTCATTTGATAGTTACCTTAGGTTTAAAGTTTTAGTATAACTGTGATCTTCTGACAATGTGCCTGAGAACTTTTCACGAAATATATTTGAAGCTAGACAAGTATTCGTTTAAAATAGGTTTTCACCGTTTTGGTAGTTCTCATTAACTGTTCCCGAGTATTTCTTCAACTTCATCTGCAGTTTTTCTAATAGATTTTTCTGCGTGAGCTTCCACGTAATTGGCTTCGCCGAAATAATAATTCGAAAGTCTACAAAGATTCGAGTGTAAGAAAATAACAATCATGAACCCCCCCCCCCCCCCCGCCCTCAGCTCCAACCCATCCTCCTCTCTTCGCCGCCAAAAAAGACGGAGCGAACGGCCGCAAAGGGCACGAAAGTCAAAAACAAACGGATGGAAACTAAAACGCGCTTGTAACTCGCTGCATGCCGTGCTAAGGAACGTATGCGTCTTCAGACGTTGCCAAATTTCCCATGATAAACTACGAATTTTCCGGGAAATCATATTTTCCTTTCAGTTTTGTAGAGAATTGTATCCGCTCTCAGATCTATATTACCTGAAGATTTCAAAAGAAAACATGCGTGACATCCCTTAAAAATAAGAATTTAACTGAAGGAAATTCGGCAACTCTCGAGTGTTCGTAGGGCGTTTTTCCTTGGCACAGAAGGAGGAAGGCTGCGACTCCTGAAACTTAATCGGTTTGTTTTATTCGCCCGCCGCCTCGCTCAACTTTCTTCGGATTCCGTTTTAAACTCGCCCGTAATCGTTTTTCGCGCCCGTTTCGATTCCGGGGATTAAGCCCCCCCCCCCTTTCCCCTAACCTCAAGGAGCAAAGTTCGGCTCCTACGGTTGCAACGATCATGCATAACGCTTGTTTTTTGTCGGTTTTTCTCGGTTAAGTTAACCCCCGACTTACATCCAGGACACGCTTTTTGCGGTCGATTCGGAAGCCGGACGAAAGCACATAACTCCATTCCAAAGTTGCAACATTGAGAGGAATATTGCGTTAGTCTACATGAACACAGCTATGTCGTTTCCGTCTAAAATTTTACTGATTCTAGCGTGAGATCAGAAGAAAAATCGCTGAAATTTCCAGTGGGAAACGACATACAGTTTCCTATTGAAAACGCAATTGAAGAGTGAAAAGTTTTAGTCTTAAAATCGTTATTTCGCTTCAGTTTCAACTTAGCACAAATATTCCTAGCGGAGAAAAACGATGAAAACTGTCATTCCATCACGATCGATAATTTCAGAAAAATTGAGGTTCTGGGGGCAATTTTTGCGGAAAACATTGAAGAACTTCCGGAATTCACACAAATCGGATATTTCTTGGAATACGATGTCGGATCATAGACGAAAAATGTTGCATGCGGTGCGCAACAGTCATCGAACGGACTACATTATGCAATTTGGAGCCACGATTTGTTGTTTATCCGTAAACACACTCATACTCATAGGGAAACAAACGGTATATACTTTGTTCCTAAACCGAGCCTGAAAATTCAGTTCCAAATTGCAGATTAAAGAATCGATGTTCTATTTTGATGAAAACTAGTGCGGAATTTGATCGTCCATCGACGCCTGCGCCTAACGCTGAAGAAAAATCCGTCAATTGATTCCGAATTGACAACAACCACCACAAAGTCGGTGCACGCACTGGAAACGCTTGGCAAGCGTTGAGGTGCGAGTCGGTAAACACCCAACACCAAACACCCAAGACTCGGGTGCAGCGGTTTCTTTTTATGGGTGTTTTTACACGCGTCCGCGGATCGTGTTCCGATGATTGGTGTGTGCTACTTCTCTCCTTCTTACCTCGTCTCCGGGTAAATGGAAACTGGTAGCCCGGAGTCTCGCGGCCCCGTGAAAAAACCCGGGTGCGATCGGATAACCCGCGTCCGGAGGTGAGAAGTTTCCTCGCCGGCAACCGAATCGAGTTTGCCCAAATTGTGCTCAGAGGCTAATTATTATTTCTCATTACGATGCCCTCCTATCCAGGGCTTGGCCTCTCGGCTTTTCGGTGGATGTAGGTCGGAATAACGTGATCGAATTGCCACCCCCCCCCCCCGGACTGAACTGCCCTGGACGTGGCAATTATACTTACATTTCGAAAAATTGAAAATACCAAGAATGGAATAGCTTGTTATTTTCCCGGTTAGTTTTTTCAAATATGTTTGACAAATAATTTCACTGCCTCTTCTTAATCTTGGAATTCTGATTCTCTTCTAGAGCCTAACTTTTTCGACCGAAATTCTTTTTATACTTGCAGGTTTGCTTCAAATGTAAAAACGGGTACTAGACAAAAATCAGATGTTTCATTTTACAATTCCCTTATGCAATATTTGAGCCTACCAAGAAATAACATCTATTGAAATATATTACTGTTGCTTCAACTATATATCTGGTTGATTTAACCACTTGTTAGTTGGCACCAAAATCAGCTAGGAGCACAGCTGACCCTATAATCTATTTTTTTCGTGTATTCTGACCTTAAAACAAACGATTCTCTGCATTCAAAAGGGAGAGGAAGCATATCATCCTTCCGTTGCGAAAATTTAAAAAAAATAAAACAATACAAATGGAATTGAGCAACCTCTGTCAATGGTCGTGACGGTTGGATTCATTATTTGTGGTCATAGAGAGCCTCGTGAACACACGATGGGAACAACAGATGCCCGAAGACCCGAACTTACAAATCGATAATTGCCGGCTTTATCCCTCACAAATCAAAGCCAAAATTGAAACGCGGGTGCATCAAAATGCACTTGCCCCGGGGCGGATCGGGGGAGGGGAGGGTTAAGGGCGTTTACGCGGGTCAATAATGATGAGAGTATTAATTTATAAGGGGGTGTTCAACACGAGCAGGGCGTGGGGGTGGCGGCGGAGGGCTCATCCCAATCCCGAACATGACCATCCCGACTCGATTCGATTATTTGACCGCGAAAAGCAGGAGCGGTCGCGATTCCATCGGAATCGGTCGATGTTGAAACCGAGAATGCTCATTATCCAATGAGCTCTAAATTCCACACGTTCTTATGGCGTCCGGGGCTCAGTAGAAAACTGAGATACCGGGTTTCGATTGAACATACGGCGCGGCGGTCGGCTGTGCGCCCCCTCGCTGAGGGATCCCGAGGGAATGCGGGAATCTCCCCTTCCAGGCTGAGTTTCCCAGGCCGAAGCAGCTTTCCCTGGTAGGCATCGAATCCTCGTTATTTCCTCAACAACAGGGTCCTTTCCCGACAATGGGCCTTTAAGAGAGGTATGTATTAAAGCACTGCCGTCTACAGCGAGAACGCCGTAAATCTTTCCCAAATTTTTTGATTAGTCTTCAGAAAAAATGCTCTATTACAAGAAAACCTGGTCTCTTCTGTGCTGCGTTTTTTCACTATTTCTCCAAAGGATATAACAGTTATTCTGAAAGTGCCAATAATGTATGTTTGCGGGTTTTCTTGTGGCGGAACTTTTGATTTGAGAAAAGTGCCAAGTTTGAAAATGTGCCAAATCTGGAATGGAGATACGGTGTTTTTCCTATGGACAGCCAGTGGAACACTTGATACGCAACACGTTTTCGTTTCAAAAGTTTTTTTTTAAAAAAAAAATCAAGTATCGGAAAGTCAAGAAATCGACTCTGAAGCAGAACAAAGGTATTTACAATTGGGATACATCTGTTACACTTGTACACTATCTGTATACATGCTTGTTAATACATCTTTCAGGAGCTGATTAACAAGACTTTGAAGAAAACGCATGTAACTTCTCATACCTAGTGGTCTATTTCCGCCACACCGATGGTCAAAATTCCTTATGAGATCGACCTGCTCCAAAATTAGGGGGCTGTTGCGTAGGTATTCACGCCCTAGCCACCCTTATCAACAGTCACCTCCTGAAAGCTGTCAGTTAGACGGCCGACGTCAACTAGATACTTCCCCCCATCCCCTCACAGAAGGGGGGTGTAGGGAGGAATTCCAAGGCCCTCGAAATCCGGGCTCATGGAGCTAATTTGTATGAAAACAAACGTCTGTGCGCCCGTGTTCCGCGCTCAATGGACAATAGAAGACCGGAAATGGACAAGGCGGCCATCTTGTCGCCGGATCGCCGAGGGCCACGACAAAGGGCCCGATGGGAGGTGTCAAAACCCGGGCACCTAACCGTCTCGGTGTCACGGACGATTTTGACACCTTTTCACCGGCTCAAAGCTCTCGAGAGCTAAGCTCCGCTTCGCGTCTCAAACTGACAGGAGAGAAATCTTGGAGTAGATCGAAGGATTTCGAAGTGCCAACTCTTGCTTTTGTAATGTTACTTGGATGGGCCTCTGTAGGGTGCCCTTGCTCCAAGACGAAGGGGAAGAGGATGAAAACACGAAACACAAAAATATAAGGGATGAACTCTGTACTTCAACGTGAGAAAAGTGGAGGAGCCAGCCGAGGCCTGGCCTCCAAGAGGTACAATCGCACTCTATCCGCTGCTGAACTGTAACTGCTCAAAAACTAAACTAGAGTCCTGAAGAAATGATGAAGAGAAAGTCCTGATGGTTGAGGGTGACAAAGCCGGACTCCGCGCAGGGTGNCTTGGAGTAGATCGAAGGATTTCGAAGTGCCAACTCTTGCTTTGATAGATTGAGATCGGTATTTTGAGCATCAGCAACTGTGCCACACTAATCAGGGCTTTATTTTAGCAGCTTTTTTTGGGGAAGGTGTGAAGAAGAGAGGAAAAATGTAATTCGGAAGTTAAAGATTAATGAAGAAAATGTAAATCGAAGTTTGAACTTGAAAACAATTAATATTAAATTCACGCGATACGCTTTGTTGTCTGCTACAACAAACTGTTATTACCAGCTGAAAACGCCTTCAGCTTCGTTTGATACTTCACCGCCCACACCGGAGTTAAAATATTTGTATTAAAGATCACTCTACAGCTTCATATTAACTCGTAGGATTTTTCAATTGCTCATCGAACATTCATGGAAGGTCGTCTTGCATTTAGTTGAAAACTGTTGGTATGATCTGCAAATTTTTCGTATCTTGGCAGATCCTGAATTACGGCAAAAAAGATATTATAGGTACGATTTTATTTAATCCATTTACAAATACACCTAGTCTTTAGTTTAAATAGTTAGGTACGATAAAAGACAAAGCACGAGATAACCTACAAGAGGAAATATTTTAAACGAGAGCAAATCTCTCTGCGGTTAGCAATTAATTTACAAGTGAGAATACGTCAGACTGACCTATACTTATACTTCCCTGACAGGATTTTTTTTTTTTTCTTCAGTGTGGGTGGAATACTCAAAACACTCCACTGACATCGGTTATGCCCTGAATAACATAACCTATGTTTAATCTGCGCGGTTAGGGGAGAAAAAAAGGCTATTTCGGGGCGGGAATGGACCAGCAGGGAGGACAGATCGTTTGTGAGAGAGGCTGGGGGCTGAGAGAGCTTCACAAAAAAAAGCAAAAACACGGTCGAAAAGGGGCCCGCATTGGATGTTCGGTGGGCGGGCGGCGAAACAATATTTTCAAAAAGGCCCACAAATTCATTTTCTCCGTGACGGACTCGGGTTCGATCCCCGGACAAAGACTGCAACATCTACCTGAAGTGTTTTTTTCTCCCCTGCTGCTATTTTCGGTTCGCCTGCGTTGGAGTAAACGAGAATTCCGAACACGGGTATTCTGAGCAGGGATGAAAAATTTATGCGAACTGGCAAGGGTGGATGCTGTTGCGATTTGACCGGATTCGTTCGGGGGCTCGACAAAAGCTGACTGATTGATTTCGAGAGTCCTTTGTGGCCCGCATCCAGTTTATTTATTCGAAAAGGGCTCGAACTTGGCCGCTTGCTGACGTGCAGAATTTAAGCGCGCGCGGGTTGGCTGCCAAAGAATAGAACATTAGTTTGCTCTGTAGTGTTTTCCTTGAATTTGTCGACACTTATTGGACCGTTAAAAAACGAAAGAAAGTATCACACAACAAGTATTCTCTCATCTAAATTTCATGAAAATGCGTCGAATCAATAGAAAAATCACTAAAATCAACGCAAGAGTACAGCCAGAACTTTCAGCTTTGGGAGGGGAAAAGGCGAAATAATTTATGTTAAGACGGTGATGAAAAAGAACTTGAACGTTCAATTCATAACGATCTAACCTGAACTTCGCGCTCATTTTTGCATAAAAATGAACTGAACCGATCGCATCCTAATTCTACCAAAACCAAAACGAAAGTTTCCCGTTAAGGCATTGAGAATCTGATTTCAGACCCATCGTGACAGAAATGGTTATCTTGAAAAAGTCGCTTTTAAAAATAAAGAGCCCTTTCTACATGAGAATGATTATGATCAAACTGACTGTAGCAGAGAAAAACCGAGCCATATTTTGGGTAAAGTCATGTTCAAGGTATGAACTTGTAGGGTATACAGTGTGGTTATAGAGTCGTATATCGGTGGCTAACTGTGAAAAATACGTATCCTTATTGTAAAGTTGTAAAAATCTCCTTATAAGTTCTATTTTAAGCTATGATTAGAATATTTTCTTTCGATTTCGTCTGATCTCATTACAATGAATGGAGAAGATTCACAAAAAATGTCAACAGACGCAATTGGTTAGCTTCCCTTCAAAAATTTAGAATAAAAACGGAGAAATAAAACGTCTCTACTTCAGATACGCAGTTTCCGACTGCTGAAGTCGGAAATCAATACTAATCAATGGCTAACATTGATTAGCTTGATTGATTTAGCTCTTGAGAACGGCACTTCAAAGATGAACTAAACCATCTCTTTATTCTGAGAAAATGAGAATCCGAGAAGCTGTCTTTGCCACACTGCGACTTACGGAAGGACCTTAAAACCCCTTTTTTTTCAGATCCAACTTAATGAGCCTTCGTTTTCTCTGCTAAACTCGGCCCGATGGATATTGATATCACCAACTCAGACCATAAAACCCCATTCTTGAGGTGTAATATTTCTCTGCGGGGGTCTCATTTGTGTAAGAACGACCAGGATACGAAAGCGAGACACCACAATGACAGACCGTCATAACATGTTCTCGGTCTGCGCTGACACGACTTTCCTCGGAGGGGTGCGTGGACCGACGTGAAATGAAACTCGTCCGCGTAAAAAAGGATGCTTCCAGGATGCGCCCAGGATGCTTGGACAATAACGTCTCATTAATTAAAAATTACGGGCGGGCCAAGGTCACGGAGAGGATGTCTTCGGGCAGGGGAAGAAAAGAAACAACCCTTACGGCTCGTATAAAAATATGTACGAGCATCACGAAGGTTAGGGCTCGGCCGAGGGTTCTCTGATAATATAACGTTTGATTAGATGTCAACATGGATGCCACGTATCCCTTTTTACGATAAGATCAGGCGACGGGTTCGAGGTATCTCTGGGATAGAAATACGTCTCGGAGCGACATTATCGGATAAAATTCTTCGATTTTTACAATTTCGAACTCAACCATACAAGTTAAGTTTAACAGAGGGGATCAAAGTTTTTTCGTGATCAAAGGATGAGTTTCTTAATAGCTTTAAATAACTTCATAAGCATCTACGCAGTTACTTCCTTCCTCCGAACTTATTCCACCAATAGGAAGTCTGGGAAGGAGCCACCTGGATCGATCATTCTCACAAAAATTTAAGCGCCAGCGATGGAAATATAGTATAAGAGGAACAGTAAAAACTGCGGGTATTACTCGACCCGTTATACATTTCAGATTAAGTAATTATGGAATTATCAATTAACCGCTTTAATATTTTAGAGCTATAGGACAAGTCTATCAAAACGCGTCTTTTTTTAGCATTTCTCGTATTTTTATTTAAGGCGCTTCAGTCTCTTAAAAAATGACCGATTCAATTGTGCCTTCGGTTGTTTTCTGAATCGATCTGGCTCTCTTTTTGTGATCCTGAGAGGTTAAGAAAAATTTTAAGAGATATTATAATTTTTGCAAAGGCAAAATTAACGTTCTTGGCCGTACACAAATCGACAAAGCCCCAGCAGTTCAATAAAATTAAAAATTAGAAACGAAATATATTTTTTCTAAAAAAACGATTCTACAAGGAGCAGATCCAATACACCTGGTTCCTCTTCTGGAGTCCTCTCGGTTATATTCTGGTCTATGGAGTCCGGCGAAGGTGTTTTGGAACGAGCTGGCAGGGCCGCTCATCGAGCACCTGTGCTCGTATCATTAACGTTCCTCGGGATGAAAAATGACTGATCCGAATCCAATATCCAGGGTGGACGAAAAGAAATAATGAGGGATAGGTCGGGGGGAGGGACGCGACGTCGGAGAAAAGGCAGAGAGAGGAGCGATACCTGAGCCGGTCCGAAACAGCGGGTGGAGGAATGTTTTCTCCCGGCTCCGGTCCGAAGGGCTATCTGATAACAAAGGGACGCTCGCGATCCTATCGCCCCGTCGCCCGAAATTTACTGTTTCCCGCCGCATTTGAATGGCCCGCGCACCTTGATCCCACTCGAAAACACTAAAAAACGAGGAAACCCCCGAGACAAAACCCCGACCCCCCCCCCCCTCCCCC
>NW_017547192.1:4006556-4019497 GCF_001854935.1 Bemisia tabaci
CCCCCCCCCCCCCCCCCCCCCTCCTCCCCCGGACTCGGAGGTGAGATGCACCGCGGGCAATAAACGCGTCGAGTGTTTACACGGTGGCTGCGCTCCGGAGCTGGACGTATTCCTCCCCCGGACTCGGAGGTGAGATGCACCGCGGGCAATAAACGCGTCGAGTGTTTACACGGTGGCTGCGCTCCGGAGCTGGACGTATTTAAATCCAAGGGAACCATCTCCGTTGGGATTATGAGCTCGGTTATGCGTGGATTCTTACGGGACTCGGGGCTCATGTCGCGGTTGCGATAGTTCTTTTCGAACTAAACACGTTCGGTTATACAAGGACTCCCGAAGTGATAACCCCGCCACAATAGTACAGGCGAGAGGGGCGGGGGTCATAACGCCGTCGAGATGCGATCCTCGGGGGATACAGGGTGTTCGAACGTTATCACCGAAAAAATCCAGCTAAAATTTAAAAATAACATACTTTCATTTCTGAATAAGCGTGGTTATAGATAAGTTCAATGAAGGACTGGGGGCTCACTCATCCTCATAGAGGACTAGCAGCTATACAGAGGGGGGCAACCAACCCCCTGTATTCTTTGGCTACTCCCATGCCACCCCCAGCTGCGAGCTTTCACACAAAAATCATGGAAACATGAACAGTTAACATGCGCGTTATTTTTCATGGACAAAAATGCATGGAAGTTTGAATCAAGAGTTTACATAAGGACGTCCTTGACTTGTTTTGAGCTAAACACTTTCCTTCAAAACAAAAGGGTTGGTTGGGAGCGACGAGGATCTTAAAATGAGAGTAAATTTATTCAATTCCTCAATTTGACAATCAATTTTTAGAGTTTGCAACTAAAACTAAGGAGCCCCAATTAGTTGTGGCAGTATCCTAATAAATTAGGTTGCTAATCAAATGTCCCGGTCGTGCAACCCTACCTTGAGTTGCGGTACTACCTCAGATAATTTGAGATGTCCATATCATCCAACAAATTGGGGAAGTACCACAAATTTAGGGGATAACCTCTGATACTTTGTATCTCACGATCTGCAGGCTCTGGGTTTGGCCGTTAAGCGAGGCAATTTTCGTAAAGTATAGTGAAAATTTCAGCATTTTCATATACGTTTATTTTTTGGAGGCTTTTCCTTCGTAATATTCCTTTCGAGCAGACTTTTCTCTCACACAGATTTCTGATTCCTCCCATTGATCTAGCTGAAGTGGCGCCTCTGAAAGATGTAACATCTGAACCTCAGAAATGCTTCTCAGAACACCCTGTACACGGACTCCCGGGGTAATAAGACTGTCAAGACGCGGTCCACGGAAAATATATCAAAAATAAACGAGACTGAAAAAGAGTAAAAAACCCGAAGCCGGTGTTTGGATTCCGGATTAGGGGCACAAAGACATCGGGTAGATTTGTCGCCGCTTACGAGTGGCCGAGACCGGGGACCGGGATAATCGGGATCATAACCCGGAACGCGCGACACGAATCCGGTTTCCCGGTGAAAATTCCTCGGCTAACGTTTCAATTACTACCATTCTTCGGCTGGAGTGGGATCACGGATTACAGCAATTAAACACCTTGTCGGCTCCGATCCTCCTTCACGAGTACAATGCCACGGGTTATACTCACGGGTCGATACCATCTTGACGACTGGATTAGTCGGCATGAGCCGCTACTCACCTGAAATCAAACAAACGGAAAAAAGTTAGTCACTTGTCGCGGGGGAACTTTTAGAAGTCAAAAATGAGTTGGGCTCGAACCACTGTAAAGCGGCAGATACACCTGCGAGTAACAAGCGCTTGTTGAAAGTGAGACACCAATAGGAAACCAGGATTTCGATCGCTCAATGTCGAGCTATCGAAATCCTCTTTGTCTATTGGTGTTTCACTCTCAACAAGCGCTTGTAACTCGCAATGGGACTTAAGAATAGAAAGAGGGCGAGAGTTAAAAAACACGCATCTTCGATGCAATTCTTGGAAGCTTCCGCTATTGTTCCATTTTTCGAAGGATACAAATTACTGTAATTATTTTTCATACTTTCAACATAAAAATAGGAGGGAGAACGTAATGGGGGCTATCCCCTAAAATTGCGGTACTGCCCCAATTTGTTGGATGAACATTTCCAGTCAATTGTGATAGTGGTTGGATGAATAAACGCTCGAACCGTCTTACGTTTGTGCAAAGACGACATGCAGGTGCAGTGCCTTGCGATGTATTCCATTATCACAAGCGGAAAAAGTTCAAGGCGCTAGGACTTTCTCAATGCTAACGCTTGGATGCAACTATTCGAGCTTGACGGATATCCGTGTTGCGTGCAAAAATTTGAAGGCGCTTTCGCTTTCTTAATGGTAAAACCTGGATACAAGTATTAGAGCTCAAGAAATGTCTGCTGCATACACAAAAATTGCAGGCACTCCGAGTTTCTTACTAGGGACGCTTGCTGAGTTCAGAGCATCATTGAGTCCTTAATTTCTTAGCAGGTCTTAATTCATTCGTTGTTCGAGCTTTTTTTCGAACGCACCGAAATCCTTGAAACTCTCTCACGGTGAAAATGAATAAATGAAAAAAAATGGGAAGAAAAAACCAAACTCACACGAAGCTCGAGCGTTACTCGGAAACAGGATCCGATTTCGATGCGTCAACAATCAAGGAAGAGCCAGGATCATGCATGAGCATCATAACGGAGCTGACAATGAGAGTTATTACTCGAAGGGGGGGGGGAGGAGGGTAAGAGAGAAAAAAACCGGGGAAATTAAAGAGCCTCTCCGGCCGGAGGCTCCGTTCGTTGTCTTTATTTGTTTTGATTTGTTTTGTCGTGTATCATTTGCCTTGTCCGAAACTTAATTCACTTAAATCCCCTCCGGAAATGCTTCTCCCCCGCCCCCCTCGCTCGGTGGGATTATTATCCGGAGTGCAGTTCCCATTGACGCCGAACTGTTCCCTTCGTTAACAGGTGGAGCGAATGCACTTATTCTCTCCGACTCGGGCTTTGTGTCAAGGGGGATTGTTTTCTCTCTCGCTCAACAGCTGTCACTGTTATCTCTTCCAGGGATTAGAGCTTTCTTTCCAGAAAGTGGGTGTCGATCAAAGCGAAAATCGAATGTTGTTCCTTTCGTCTACAGTCAATGTCGATGGTCCTTCTGATTCATATGCGTGGGATTGAAAAACCAAAACCACAGAATCTTCACGCACTACATAAAAAAAAATTATGAATTATCTTAACACGGACAACCCCTTCAGCTCTAATAGTCAGATGCGGATATTGCCATTAAGAGAGCGAAAGCGCCTTCAAATTTTTGCACGCAACACGGACATCCGTCAAGCTCGAATAGTTGTATCCAAGGGTTGGCATTGAGAAAATCAAAGCTCCTTGAATTTTTTCCGCTTGAGACGACGGAATAATGCGTTACGTCACTGCACCTGTATGTTTTTTTCACCTGAATTTTATATTGATTTTCCGACACTTAAACCGAAAAATATTTGCAATTCACCCAATTGTTTCCTCTCTAGAATATAAATCAGCGATGGAGATTCCAAAACACTGCAACCAAGAAATGCCCCTTCTGCACCCAACGCCGCATTTCTATACGCCAAGGTCCATTGGCACCTTCCGACAACGATGGCCCCTGAATGAAATTATTCCCGTGGACGGACCAATCAGAACGCAGCTAGGCGCGTAATTATAACGTTACCGCAACGCGTTGGCGCTGGGCGCCCCGAGCAGGGCATTTTTGATACTTCCACAATCCACACTTGGGTCTAATAACGGGTAGCAAGAGCAAGTCCACCCCGGACCCCCTCCCCCGAGGCTGCATTCTCCTCGGCTATTAATTTCGATGCACGGCGGAATATTATGTTACGGCGTAAGCTCCTCGCCCTCCGTACGCGCTTACACTTGATTTAAAACATTCCTTCGCTTCGATGCCTGGCAAAACCCCCGACGCGGATAAGTTATTAATTTCATCAGCTTCAGCTCAGTGATGGGGCTTCGTATGAGCGCCGATGAGTGCGGATCGATCAGTCGATTAAAAAAATCGAAAAATTCTCGGCAATTTTCACGCCGACAAAAAATAGTGGTTATGATTATCAAAGTGAAGATGCTCAACATGAGCTCTTGATTAGTGGTGGCCATAAGTGATGAATTTGTATTTGACAACCAATTTACAACAGGTAAATGAGTAATATTACATTTTAATGGTAAAAATACCACTTCATGACTACCATTGTGGGTTAGGAGGACAAGGGGCATTAGTGCAGTTTTTTAAGATATTAATGATTTAAAGTAAAACTATCCTTAAAGCATATTCTGTGAAAAATCCGCTCCCGACTTCCAATTTTTAAGCATCAAAAAGTCAGTTTGAACTTGTTTTCCACCATAAGAATCCATGTAATTTTGAAACTGCAAACACGTTTTTTTCCAAAGAGCGAAACCTGCACTAATGCGCCTTGTCCTTCACGCCCCTCATCGATAGAGATAAAACTGTCGGATGAAACTAGTATTTTAGAAAAAAAGTTATACATATTATACCATGAAATTTTCAGATATTTTAGATTAAATTCCAAACTAAATCATCTGAAAAATTCGAGGAAAAATATTTGCAATTTTCCCGGTAAATTCGGTTTTCATTAAAGGAAATATGACAACGTCCGACAGCTCATACGGCGTTTTTCCTTCGTACGGTAGTATGGTCATTCCGATGCCCCTCTAACGTAAGGATATTTGTATTTCCACATGAGCTTCGGAGACCATATAATTATACGGAGACCAGGGCTCAGGTGGAATTCGAGATACGGCGTTACGTCCGAGGGGCGACGCTTCGGCTGCAGGGGCAGGGACAGGGGCGTCCGGGTGCGCGGACCTGGAATTAAACGCGGCGCATGAATAATATACGCTGTTTATAAATAAGGAGAGGACGGAGGAGGAGGTGGAGGAAGGAGAGGAATAACTAGTTTGTTGTAGTTGTGCATGTCGCCTGGAGGTGATAAGGATCGTCAGCCGGAGTGGAGGTCGGACGCCGGGCCGGGGCGCATGCGCGAGGCCAGCTCCAGAGCCGCCATCTTGCCCGGCTCGGAGCCCCCCAGTTTCCAGTTTCCAGTTCTACCAACCGCGAGTGCAGACGCCGACCACTCGCGAGGTCAAAGAACCACCGGGAGCCGCTGCGCTGAGCCGGCTTCGTACGTCCACACTTCGTCGCTCCTATACTGCAAGGGCGTATTTACATTTCAACATGCGCCCTGGAGAGCGTGGAGTTATATGGAGAACAGGGCTCATGTGGAAATGCAGGTGCGCCCTTCCGTCAGAGGAGCTTACATTTCAACATGCACCCCGGAGAGCGTAGAGTTGCATAGAGAACAGGGCTCATATGGAAATGCAGGTACGCCCTTCCGTCAGAGCATGGTGTATAGTTTTCTTGGCAAAGCTCATTCCCTGATTTGTCCCTGATTTTACCTGATTTTCAGGAGCTCATTTCCTGATGAGAAACCGAAATTTTCTCCCACTTTCCCGGGATTTTCTTGGGAAAAAGAATATAATTTTCCATAGTTTTAGATGTGCATATCGATTTTAATTGATCTTACAGCCATTCCTTTGGCGCAGGTCAGATTAGACCGCCAAATTTGAAAACGAAATGATCCCTGCGTGGTTCGAGAAGAGATTCCCGGTTTCTGGAACAGATTCCCTGATTTTCCCGGTATATTTTCATTCCCTGATGAATCCCGGTTTTCCCTGGTTTTCCCCGGTTTTTAAAAAACTAGACACCATGCGTCAGAGGAGCGACGACTTTTCTCCCTTTTCCTCGCGTATCATCGTTGCGAGAGAAAGAACGTAACTGCATTTGGACGTTGAAAAATTTCCACGTGCAAATTTTATTTTTGATAGATACTATTTTACAGTTTTAGCTCGAATTTCCATTGATTTTTCTTCTGCTCACTGAAAATGTTTTTCTTGGGATATTCTTTTTAAGACTTAAAGCTTCGTTTCTTGTTGATAAAATTTGATTTTTTTTAAGTTGAATCCGTGCAGATTTGACTGAAAGTCAGTTTTTCACGTTAAAAAAGCGTCGTTTTTCTTTCTTTAGGTTTGAGTTAAAAATGATAGCAAACCAACGTTTCTTAAACTCAGAAAAACTGACTTCAAGTTAATCAGTACGGATTTAACTAAAAAAATCCAAATTTTGTTGACAAGAAGCGAAGCTCCAGGTCAATATGGTATCTCAAGAATTTTTTTTTTTTATTTTTTTTTTAGTGCTTGCATGCAAAAATTAGCGAAATTAATTATTGATAGATTGTGTTAAGTCATATTCTTGCACATATCTTTTATACGTGTTCTCGTATGGTTGTTTCAGGTTCAAGGCGACAACGCCGCAGGAGTCGGTGGTGTCGAAAGGCGGAGGAAGCGGAAAAACCAGTTGGCGACACGTCTTCCAAAAACAGAGCGAGGCTTCTTCCACCTGGCCGCATCCCGCGTCTCCGCGTCGCGACATTCTCGCCGTGTCGCGACGGAGGGCAGCAGACGTGATTAGTGAATACCGCGAACCAACCAAACCGACAACCGCCTATCCGCGTCGGATTCCCATTGCGAGTTACGTGGTTTCCGCTTAGGGTGGCGGCAAAGAGCCGATCGGGCCGCGTCCAGTCGAGTCGTCTTACCAAAATCGAAGCGACAAGTGCCCTCTGCGCAAGAGGAATGCGGCGAACTCACGGAAAAGTCCCGGCTTCGGCCTCGCTGACAACGGGTATTCGTGGGGCGAATGACACTCGCCAACCCCCTCCTCCCTTTTTTTAGGGGGGGGGGGGATAGGTTATTGAGAGAGGATACATTTGAGCCTGCCCCCTCCCCCCTTTGTCGGTTAGTTGACCATAATACTTATCAATGACGCTGCTGCGTCAATGCGTTTTTATGTTGAAATGCATAATTTGCAAATATTAATTTAAAAAGAACCATGGACCAGGAAATTGATAGACTAAGCGATCGAATAAGAGGACATACAGAGGATGGAACCATCCTATTGGTTGAAATTCGTGGTTACTTAAGACTCAGGGGATTAACGATGGTCTAACTCTCACGTGGGTTGTCGTTAGTTAGTCTATTACCAACAGTGGCGTGGCGTGACTATATCCAGTAGGCGTTCGGTAGGAGCGTTTACTTTAGGGGGGGGGGGGTCAGAAAGGTTCACTCCCCTTCCATAAAGGGGGGTTCGGGGGGCCTCCCCCGGAAACTTTTTAAAAAATGAAGCCGCAAGAACATGATTTTAACCCTTTCTGGTGAAAATTGTGCCGGTAAATTGTCATTGAAATTTTGTTCTTTTTACCGATTGTTTTCCTGTAATTTATTTTGTTAAATGATAACGTATTTTCGCAACACGCACCTGCAGAGAGAGGTGGGAGAGGGAGACTGGGAAACTGAGAGATGCCACCCGCAGGCGCAGGGGGGGAGCGGAGGGCGAATCGCGGCATAGAGGAAATTCGGCGGTTCGCAAACCCCTGCGGAGTGCGGACCACTGCTATAGGAAACAGCTGGACTGATGAGCGGCTCTCCTCTCTCGTTCTTTTCCCCTCCCTTTTCTCTTTGCTGTGTTCCCTCCGCGAGCGCGGTCCGCACTCGTCTCCGAACCCAATGCTCACGCTCCGCCGGTGCCCCTCCTCTCTCGTGTACCCTTTGCCCCTTCATCATTGCACCCAGGTTCTCTCTCCTCACCGTACGCAGATCATCCAGGTTCGGTAGCCGGTGCGGACAACGCGTCACAGGATTTTCTCTCTCCGCCGCGCCACATGCCGCTGTCGGAAGCCAAGCGCCCGATACTTATTTGCGATCTACTATTCTGTATTCTGTATTGCTTCCCACATTCTTAGCCATAATTTATTAATTGTTTCAAAATATTTTAGGGTGTTCGGCGAACACTGCGAACCTATGGACGCCACGCCACTGATTACCAACCTCATTTGTCCATTTCAACCACCCACTTCCACCAATAGGAGCCCTCCATATCCCTTTCGTCTCTTTTGTCTACAGCTTTGTCTATCCATTTCAACAATCAGCCCGCTGGGCATTTGTATTCGGTCATTTAATACGCCGATCGATCAATTCAACTAATTCCGACTGTGAAATCGAAATCGCATACGGGTGAAACAGCACCCGGTTCGAAAGCGTGAAACACCTGACGATAAGTAAAAGTCAGGAATAGAAACTCCACATCCGCGCCCGGAGTTGTTTCACCCGAGCTAACGACGGCGGGGCCATCCGCTGATGACACACCTCGCACAAAGGAACGATCAAACAAATGAAGCTAATAATCGACGAGTGTCCGAAAGCGCGGAAACGGAGCTTTCATCCCATCATCGACGTCCGGACCCCGGCGTCGGACGAAGATGCACCGACGACCGACGCTGAGGGTCACGGCGACGGGCGCTACGGCCATAATGAGGCCATTGGGTCATTTGGGCGGCCGCGACCCGAGCCAGACTGGGCGCGAGTCACCCCCCCCCCCCCCCTCGGGCGGCTCGCGAAAACCGATACGGCCCGCGCCTCCTGGCTGCACCCTCGCCGGCGACGCGACGGCGGCGTGTCCGATAAGAATAGGAATATCCATTATCCATGGCTCGAGTCGAAAAATACGTATCTTGATTGCAAAATATTCGATGGTGTTACAAGAAGTCTACTAAAATTTCAGTTCGGGTGTTCCCTGAGTTTTTGAAAGGTGTTTCCGATTTTTTGCGCAAATAATTGAAACTGCAGTCTGATTTTTGAAATTGGTAGGCATGGCTTGAGTCGAAAAATACGTATCTTGATTGAAAAATCTTCGATTGTGTTACAAAAAGTTTACTAAAATTTTATTTCGGGTGTTTCCTAAGTTGATGAAAGGTATCCCCTATTGAAACTGCAGGCTGATTTTTGAAATTGGTGGACAGAGCTATAGACAAAGAGGACAAAAAATATATGGAGGAATCCTAATGGCGGAAGCGGATGGTTGCGATGGACGATGGAGGTAGGTGATAGACTAACTAACGGCGACTCACGAGAGACGGCCTTTAATTACTCCATCATTTTCTCTCGTAGTCCATCAGAGCTACCCAAAAAAAAACCAATAGGATCGCTCCATACTCCTTACGTCTTCTTTGTCTATCACTTTTAACAATCAGCCCGCTGGTTTGATTTTACAAAACAATACTGACAACAAACTGAAGAGATCGAGACAATTTTTGTCCTAAAATCCTTATTATTCTTTGCAAACGTTTTTGAAAATCCGTCAAGAATATCGAAGCCAGGCGAATCTCAAAGAAACAGTCGGAGGTATTCATTTCTGATAATTGCAACGAGTTATTCTTGGACATTAAAGAATTCGAATTCCGCGATCAGATTGGGGGCGCAGCGAATCCGGCCGCAGCGCTTTCTTGGGCGAATGTATGCCTAACCCCTACCCTGCCAGGATACGCGAAAAAACCACCTATCTTCAATGGAGCCCCCGTGGATATCCGTGGTTTTTCGCTTGGCCCCCGCCCTAGGGCCTCGTCGGATCGACAGATGGGCCGTGGTGGTCGAGATAAGACATTGGCAGACATGCAAACCACGGCGTCGCTGATAGCATCGGTGAATGGTGCGGCCGCTAGTCGCCGCTGACAGTCCTCCGTAGCCCACAGAAGCCGTTCACTCCATCAGATTTACGGCCGAGTTCTATCCAGGCAGTCGGATCGACGCTTTTGAAACCTTCACCGATCATTCCTAACGTTACCAATGAGCAATCCTTGTAACTTTCCCTCAAGACCCGTGTTCCTCCGGTAGAGGGCGCATGATCGCCTGGCATGCGGCTTTTAGTGATATTAATCGCGTTTCGATGGTGAAACTACCAGACTGCGGATCACGGTTCGCGACGTTGCAAACTTCGTGTCATATTTCATTTTTTTAATGATAAACTATTCGACGCGAATGCTTAAAAACTTCAGTCATTTCTCTCCTCTGAGCGAAGAAAATTGCGAAAAAAATACAAGGAATGGTGTTGATGTGTTCTCTTTCAGAAAAATAAAATGTACTTCACGTGAAATAGTTTTTTTCTTTTTTTTTTCTTTTTTCCAGGGTACTCGAAAACTACTAAAAATAAAAACCTGACGTGGTTGCCATTAAAACCAGTTTTCCTCCATTTTATTTTCTTCACACTCCCATCGGGATCATGGTTTTTTCTTCTTGACATCTCGTTAGACTCTACATGTATTTTCGAACCTTGAATTTGAGCGTAGAGTAAAATTTACGAGGGTTCCAAACGAGAAAACTTGATTTACATACACACGCTAAATCTATCGAAAATCGCAACGTAAAATTGGTCATTACCAACGGCTAAAACATCGAAATTTCGATACATCGATCGAGACAATCGAGTCGATAGCGCCTTCGCGCTGAGGCTCGAGTGAGATGTTGAGCGAAGCTCGTAAAAAAGACTAGGATTCAAATTTTCGACCGCGCGCTGGACGCATAATCATAAATTAACGTTTCATACACAACACTTTTCGCACCTCTTCTGAGTGCACTTTCCACAATTAACCCCCTCCCCCCCTCCCCAAGGCTCCCCCGAAATAAAGAAGCGCAGCGCAGGCACAAAGCGTACAAAGTATTTTATCGCCCGCAATAAAACCGATTCTCACAACCGTCTTTAATCACGCGCCGTCCCGCCAACCCCGCGGTTCGATAGACAACCTATCGAACGGCGATATATTCCCCGTCGCGGATACGACCGATGTGTTCGAGACGAACGATAACTCGAAACGCACGTTTGTGTGTTGACCCTAACCGCATTTAACAGCCACTACCTTATCTCGTTACTCTCGAATACTGCCATGCTCGGGAAAGAACGACGTAGGTGAAAACGAACGCTGCCAAATTTCCTCTAATATAATATAGATTTTCTGAGAAACTTGTGGATTTTACACTTTGAACTTTTCCGAGAATTAAACTCGTTATTTACTCTAGCGTATAAGTAAAATTCGAGGAGAAATATTCATAAATATTAACGGGAAAAAATACGCTTTCAGAGAAAATTATTTGGCAACATTTAATTACTCTTACGACGCTCTTCCTTGAAAGGGCTAGAGAGAGCATTATTTCGGAGTAAAAAAAGAGGGAAGATAAAAGAGACTAAAAAGGAAGAAAAAAATTATCAACCGGAATGTAGCCGGACTAATCAAGATGGATTGAAACATTAAAAACAGAACCGTGGATGAGAGCCGGCGACGATTAAATAAGTAATTAAACACGATGTACACGATGAATTATCTGCTCGTGATTTTGAGGGAGGGACTCTCTTTCCGCGGTGAGCGCGCGGACGAATAAAGTTGCTAATTTATTTTAAACGTTTCGGACTTGATTTATTCGACGATAGGGGACGTGGAGGCTTTTAAGAAAACGTTTCCTCCCATAAAAACGAAACAGATATAATCGGAGCTTAAATAATTACAAATTATTCGGATGCAGTGTCCTCTTGATTGGCAAGAGCACCGTAAACTTGGAATTACTCTGATTTTTTATTCGATTAATAGATCTAGTAAAATGGAAGATGGCATGGGGACAGATTACAACTCGTTTCATGAAGGCTTGTTTCGATTACGTCGCTTAGATTGTTAGTGCGAGGTCTCTGAAATCTATTGTCGTTTATAATTTATTTTTTCCATAGGTATCATTAATTATACCCTCAAGAATACAACTTTTTTTGGATCGGGTCTGTTTGTACTGGTTCTTAAGTGCACAATGAAACCAAAAACTGATGAATCAATTAGAGAGCGGCGCAGAAGTGGCAATACACTCTCTTGACAGAAGGCTGATTACTGAAATTGATAAACAACGCAATTGACATTTAATTTACATTTTATTTCTCACCGATCTCTTGTCGATCAGCTTTTGCCGAGATTCCTACAGGCTGATAATTGAAATTGAAAGACAAGAAATAATGGCCGTATGTGTCAAGCAACTCGTGTTTTTCGGTGCGCATACTTTTCTGCCCTGCGTTAAAGTCTCCAAGTGATTCCTGCATTTTTTCATCTCGCATATTTCAGGGACCCGCACTTGTATAATACATGAACTTGGTGTCTTTGAAGATTCTGACAGTTTTGGGTGTTGGCAGGCTGATCATTGAAATTGATAGACAAAGCGATAGACAAGGAGGACAAAGAGATAATAAAGGGACCCTGTTGGTGAAAGTGGGTGGATGGAATAAAAGAAGGTAAATAATATAGCATAATAGACCATCGTTTTCCCTTTTAGTCTGTAACAACCACCCGTTTCAACCGATATATAGGATCGTTCAATTTTACCTTCGTCTTCATTGTTATCACTTTGTCTCTGAATTTAACTCCGAGACTGATGAGCCAATCAGAGAGCAGCACGTAAGTGGCAATACTCTCTCTTAACAGGCACTCTTAATCGAAGCAGGTGGAATAGGTAGGCCCCCAATTTCCTTGAAGTGGGTGACACGTATTCGTATGTAAACTGTGCTAAGTGGCCTCGAAGAGGAAGAGTACTCCAGTAGTTCGGTCCAGTGGCCGTTGTAATAAGGGCCATTGACCGTGGCGAGACGGGAGACGCGACGCAGCGGGCGAAATATTTGAATGAGATTTCAACAAGTGGGTGAGAGCCGAGGAGCCGACTACTGGCTGTCAAACAAAGATCAGCGCTGGCTCACAGTGAGCTCAACTCCTCCGAATCGAGGGTACCAATGATGTCATCTAGATATCGCGAATTTAACGGGCTGGTAGACCGGTCGGAAGCCGTGCAAATATTCTCGCCAAAATCACACCTAAAAACACGGTGGACACTTTGAAAATTCCCAATACCAGATTTCAAGTGAGAAGTTATCCATTCCGAATCCAATCATTCCATTCGATCGACTCAAGCTTCTCACTTGCGAAGGAAATCAAAGTCTTCTGAATTAAATTGTACATTCGACTCATTTTAGAGGTTCGTCG
>NW_017547192.1:4019532-4030556 GCF_001854935.1 Bemisia tabaci
GTATAACAATGGGGGGGAGGGAGAGATTGATTATACTAATGAACAACCTCTATTTTAGAATCATGTCAGAAACAACATTATGTGTCATTTAGTGTGTCTGTGCAGATATAAGTGCGTTCTTGGATGAGCCAAAAATAGCGGTCCCTTATTACAAACAACAGTCCGGACTATTGCTAGCCAAATGATGACCGATTTGATTTAAAATTAATTTGATTTTCTCCGCAAGCGATAAGTTTGTGTGATCCGACCATCATTTAAACGATAAATGCATATCTCTTAGGTGTTGATTTTTGGTATTTTTAGTGTACTTAAAGTCTACTACGAGAAATTTTGTGGATAAAATGTGTCCAACGGTGCCTCAAATCTTGCGCCCTGCCAAGTGGTCCGTTGGCGCGCTCAGCTTAAACTCGTGGTAAGTGATATTCGTGGAATATTCTCAAATATGCTAGGAGTCTCGGGTAGCGTTTCCACGGTGCGTGAGACTTGGCGGGTAACGGAGAAGCCGGTGCTGAGGCTGGTGGCGTTTATGGCGTATGCAGGTGTGATGTTTATTAATTTGTGTGAATGTGACTAATAGACCATAAAAGGTGCTACGTTCCTATCCATTCGTTCAAGTCTCCGTATCACTTTTTTCCCCGTGGCTCCGGGCCTCGCTCGCTCGATATTCACAGTCGCTCCTCATTGTGCTCCGTCGATCCAATTTCATATTTTATTATCGGCTCCTTGCGTATATTTCAGGGGCTCCCAAAGTCCGGTTGGTAGTCTCGAACCGGAGGCTCCTTGACGCGTTTATTCTAACGTTTCGCCATCCGTAAGTTATAGGCTGTTTTCGTGTAAACTGACGGCACACGGACACGACACTGGATAGGTGCGTGACGCAACGTACGTAAAAAATACTGGAAACAAGTCGAAGAACAAGAAAACGTGGAAAATCTTGAAAGCCGTTGTTTCCAACAAATTTTAAAACGTTCACAGTCGAGTTAGGCACCACATTTGTATGATAAGGACTAATAACCACTTTTGTTGACTCATCTACGAGAGGAAATGTCTGCACAGGGAAACTATGACTCAAAAATTGTACTTCCCGTTGCACAAGGGTCGTCCCGTAGTTACGTAACGCACTTTTTCGGCACTCTCGACCCACAACCATCTTGTAATGCTTTTATGACACAAGTCCCTCCTCCCCATAGAGTTTTACGTAATTTAGGGACGGCCCCAAAGTGCGATCTCTTAGGACTGACTCCTTTGTGCATTTAGCTGTGCCATAAACTTTTATCAGAGATTTGAAAAACTACAATTGCGTTGCTCATACTGATGCAATCAAATCACTCGAAAAATAGCCGCCAAATCTCAATTTGCTGCACCAACAACAAGTATTTCCTCTTTGGTTAAGGTTTAAACTACTTTGAGAAGACGTCGATTAGGCCAAAATTCTAGTTCTAGTTACTTCCGTGACACTAGAAAGTCTGAGTCTTAAGAGCTTTAGACTAACAGGCAACCACCTCCTGCATTTTCTCTGCAAGCTGACCGGTTGCCCAAAATCAGCCAGTTGACTACCAACTCTATTCGATATATTAACAGACTTCTATCTACAAGTAGAAACTTTGATTCCATAGCCTATCTGGCAACAGCGTAACCACATAATGTAAACACAAGCCGGGACGGGATACCTAATTTGAAAGTGGAACGTACGGCCGACGTTGCCAGATCTCGTTTTTCGATGCCATCGTCAGCGGGTAAAAAACTGGTTTTCGAGTGATCTTCGGCAGGGGCTAGCATGACACTCCACACCTTTCCCGGCCACGATCACCCGCGACTTCTACGCCTCGGGCAACGGGGGAAGGCGGACAGAGGCTGCACCCATTGCTGCCGGCAATTTATTCTTTTGTAGATTTGGACGTGTTTATGCTAAAAGGAACTATGTGCATAGGGTTAGCGTGTAACAAGGTATCTTTTAGCATGAGTACGTCCATTTCGTCGCTTTGACACATTTCGTCGATTTTGGAAAGGAATTTCAATTTATTTGCGATTCAAAACTCGGTGAGTCTACAGAATGGAGAATTTGCAGGTGTCTAAAATTTTGAAAATGATTTGTTCAAAATGAAGCCACTAAGAGAACTGAGCAAGAGCTATGTCGGCAAGATAAGACAAGACATATCTCTATCTGCACCGTGTAATATATCCATTTTCGATTCTTGTCGTGCCGACATTTTCAACAATCGAGCTGCAGGACCTTTAAATCGACTCTCGAATTACCTGGATTACCTGGACATGAAGACACCTTTGAGCCCCTTACGTCCACATTCCGGAACCTTTTTATCCGGACTACAGAGACAAATTTCCGGACCATCCACCTTCAAAACATTTAATCGACTCTCAAATTTTCCGAATTATCTGGAACTGAAGACACCTTTGGGCCCCTTACATCCACATTCCGGATATCCGGACCACAGAGACAAATTTCCGGACTATCTCTAAACATCAAAGCTTTTAGATCGACTCCCGAATATTCCGGATTACCTGGACCTGAAGAGATCTTGTCTTCCACCAGAAAACGCTACTGGAATTGAGAAAGAGCTCACTTGGTTCCTCCACTCGTTGGTGCGGCAACAGAGGTGGGTGCGGTGTGAGCTGACCACCGCCTCTCGACGGAATCGAAGCCCCCGGGGCAATTACACCAACCTCAACTTCAACTCCAGGATCCGCTTTCTAAACCACTCTCTCGCTCCCAGCTCCTAACCTATCTCGTCTTCGTCGGCTTCAGCTTCAGCCTTCAGCCGGACGGACGTGCCACCGATTGGATTTTTCTGGACATCGGAATCAGTCACGTTGAAACATCGCAAGCTCAGTATCTGATGAGCCTTCCGCTGCATTAGAATTCTCGTATTCTGGGGCTCATCAGATAATTGAGGTGTTCGGTACAGCCACTGATTGATCCACTTGGACACTTGGGCGCTCACGCCAAATCCCCGAGATCGGCCTGTCCCGAGAAAAATGGTAATACTCTCCGACGTTCACTCGTTGTGCAGCTTTGCTTCACTGCGTTTTGGGCTCTTTCCCAACAAATCAAGAGTGGAAATTTGAAATGCCCTCAGCGCCATCGAGCGTTGCTAGGATTCCGCATGGTAGTCCCTGCTGTGAAAGAGCTCAACTGCTTTTACTCTATGAGCTTTTTCAGGGGGAAATTTTTTCTAAATTTTGGTCAAGACTGGAGCAAGAAGATGAAGAAGAGAAGGAGGAATGGTCACCATTCCGCAGCATCTTGAACGGAAAATGGAAGAAGCGCTACGGTTGTGAGCTTCCTGCGTGGGTTTGCGCACACAAGTCGAAAGCGGAGGTGGAGTATTTTCACACCCAGCGATCAAACAGCTTACAACGGATAAATGAGTTTATAGGAGCCCGCGCACAATGACTCCAACTCAAAGACCTCTCGAGCAAATATTTGGACTCCTCGCTCACTAGATACCTCCTTCCGATCAGAAGGATATTTTCGGAAGTAAAAAGAATTTGAGGAAAATCAACTCAGATATTTTTAGATTGAGAGAACGTCATAGAATCGCTCCTATTCAGCTTTACTGATTAAGATGGCTGAACCTAAATTTGCGTTTGAACCAAAATGCGATTATGGACTTTGCTGGGTCCATGAAAAATTAGTTTACTTGTAAAAAGAAGTTTTAAACTAATCATACTGAACCGGCACCATGATCTTCTGGTTGCATTGCTTATAATTCAATCTCTTGTGAAGTTGTCCCAATTACTCACCTGCAATCAAACAAAAGATAGTTACAATTAGTTATAGTCCTTTATAGAAACGTACACACGGGTTTTAAGAGAGGTAATTAAAATCTGAAGACATTAGAATGAAAAGTATTCACCACGCAATGGTAAGAAAAGAGAATAAAAGAGAATGGCATTACAAAAATTTGAATGAAACCTATGACAATTTTTGGGGAAATGGGGAAATGAGGAAAATTTTCCCATGGCGTCCGAAAAGGCCTCCGGGAAATTTCTCTCTGTAACCCCGTGTGCGAAGGCCGAGGAAGCGTTAGACCGCGGCGAGATCCGATGAATGCGGACGAAGATCATGGTCTGAAATCGACTGTGTCTCACCCACCCGATGACCAAATGCGGATGACCGAAAGCGGACCCCTCTTCTCGTTAACGAGCTTTTTCGGCCGCAATAAGGAATCATGCCCGGTTCAAACGTTGGACTCTGGAAAGTTCATCGCTTCCAAACGGCTAGGCTAAACCGCTTTTCAATACTACGCCCGCACGGGAACTTGGTGCACGGCTAGGAGATTCGGAGCTCCTGACAAGGCCTGTTGTTGGCCTGTTGAATGTCCAACGGTAAATTTGCGATCTATGTGGGACTGGACTATCCAACCCACTTGGGGATAATGTCTTGAGATTTAATCAAGGATCTCTTAAACCTGGAGAGGCTGAGCAGATTGAAGTCATTTGAGAAAGTCAGGCGCTGGGAGGGTAATCTTGAATAAATGTTCATTTTGGTGTGTCCCCTATCTTCCAGCTTTTTCGAGAAAGACCTGGCAAAAAAATTGATAACATTGTCAAAAATAGTTTTGACTTTTGAATAGCTGTTTTCATTTACAGCCCAATTCACACTATCAAACTTTTCATCCAACTTTTCGTTCAATCACGTCGGATGAAAAAGTTGGATGGTGTGATACTGACGAGAGGAAAAGACAATTTGATGAAAAATTGAAACTTGAGTGTGACATCACATTCGACGAAATCTTCCGACCGACATGAGCCGAAGCTGTATCTCACGAATCGAAGGCTGATGACGGACGATATCACACTGCAACGGTAATCGAATCAAATTTTTTTGCGTCCAACTTTCCGACCAATCATGTCGGGTGAATAGTTTGACAGTGTGAATTGGGCTTCACGCCATCATTTTTCATCGTCAGTTTCAATGAGGCACTAAAACATTTCAGGACAAATTAAATTTTCGAGACACAGGGGTAAGAAGTTACTAGATAATGTATTTCCCGCGGACGAGAATCCTCCGGAAAGTACTCTGAACTGCGGAAAACTCGGAATTAAAACGGGAGCACCGGACGGACCGCGCTGGTCGTTCGAAGCTGATGTACGGGCGGAGCGCCCGGATGTCCGGTCGTCCCTCTTTCGAGGATTTGCATCCGACAATCGACGCAGTTTTCTCAACGTCAACGTCCAGCCGTTTCTGCACCGGTGAGAACCGGCACGCTTCACACGCGCATGCGCAGTGCTACGCCCCGAGAACGCACGAGTCCGCGTGGCCGAGTTCCCGGAGCGATCGAAGAAATGTGCATCACTTCCTTCATCCAAGTTTCCGATGATTTCCTCGACGGCCATGTTGCAATTGGATTACATTTTGCGATGTGGAACCACTGCCTCTGGCTCTCCCATAAAAACACGTATCTACAAAGGGAAACCGATGGCATGGTGGCTCTTTCTAAAATGAGCCAGAAATATTGGTTCCTTAGTGCAAAGATGTAATCCAATTGAATCATGGAGGTTAAAATCGTGGGTCATCGCAGCACCAACTCGAGTTTTTTTTTTTTTAACGACTTTCATTTTTCGGGGTAGAAAAACCCCTTTCCCGACAGTTGCGCAGTTTTCACCGTCTCTTGAAAACTTTTATTTTTCCAAAAGAAGTCGTTTTCGAACTGACAGGTTCAATTTTTCAACCCGAAGAAAATTTAACCAAAAACCATGAACCTCACGTTTGGTTACTTCGTGATCTCCTTTCCTTATTTTATACCACGAAACGTCAGTAACTTTTCATTACTCTGTACGTTCAAAATAATTTCTAGATCAAACAACTTGCAAATAAGATGATCTCTACGCCCTGATACTGACCCTGTGCACTCTCACTATGGAAGTTTACACCATCCGCCTGTCTTGATGATAACGAGTCTCGGGGACATTTTATCCGGGCTCATCGCATCGGATGCCAAGTCGGGTGAGAGGTGTCCGTGTGTGGAGTTGCGTGGTCGCCCTGATGCGTGCGGACACTTTGACAGTAGCGGTCTGATTGTCCCTTACCCGCCGTGTCGGATTACACCCGTGTCATTGGTCATCGCCGTGATGAGGACACTCTGAGGTGACCGACAAAAGCGCATCCGCCGCCGCGCCGCCTCCTCCTACAGCCCAGGTCGATTGTTGAATCGATATTCGATAACATTTATCGATGTATTCCTATATAGCAATGCCATCGATCGAGTGCGTTCGAGAGCGATTCAAAAATCGACACGATGTATCTACAAGGTGATCCAAAAGTGTAGCATCACTCCTATTAACCCCTAGGGTTCGTGCCTCTTTTCAGGGCAAAAGAGGCTCTCTTTTTTTTTTTGGGGGGGGGGGATGCAAAATGTAGTATCCTTTCATCTAGGAGCTCTCACAAAATTTCCAGCCATGTATCTGAAGTTGTACAAAAATTACATGGGTGATGCCTGATACTAGTCATGATAGTTGTGCGGCATTTTTGGATCACTCTGTTTGAAGGGTTCGGAGGACAAGGCGCATGAGTGCAGTTTTTGAAAAAATTGAGATATTCATGATTTCGAGTAAAAGCAGTCTGAATGCATATTCTGTGAAAAATTCGCGCCAAAATTCCAATTTTTAAGCATCAAAAATTCAGTCTGAACTTTCTTTCCACCCTAAGGATTCATGTTATTTTAAACCTTCGAACACGCATTTCTCGAAATAGCAAAAACTGCATTTATGCACAATCGAAATAGATGTGTGGACGCACTCATGTTTCATCCCCTTGTAAATCTGAAGAAGAAGAAGAGGGCAGTGACGTAAATACTACTTACCGAAGCTCCATGCGTCTGCGAATAAATTTGTCCTCACGGTAATGACGGCCCTTAAAATCGAGTAAGCCTAGGGGCGATGAGCAAAAACGATTCCGACTTAAAAATACTATCGACCGGGCACTTTCCAGCTCATTTTTTTCTTATTACCCACCCGAGCCCCGCCATCGGCCATCGTTTGTTGTAGTTTACGAGGGTGGTTCCGACCCGAGCACAATCACTCGTCGACAAGAGCGCGGCTCGTATTTCGCGTCCTCGCTCGCCGTGAACGCCGACTTAAGCAAAAACAGCATATCTCCGCATCAGAAACCCCGGGTAGATACGCGGTTTCTGCTCGGAGCGGGACCACTCCAAACAACGGCCGAAATTAATCAGCTGTGAAATTCGGGTTTCTAAAGGAGCACGAAAAACGGCCCTCGCCATGTCGGAGTAAAATAACATCCCCCCGTGAGATTGGGGGGAGGGGGGTGGAAATATTCGAAAATGAAGCAGAGTCCCGAATCGCGGGGGGAGGAGGGAGAGAAGGGGGGTCCGTTTCGTGCGGACGTGGCAACACAATCGATGGACCATTGAATCGTGGGCCTTTTGAGAAAGTCACCTGAAATTTGACGTGTTGGCAGGGTTGTCGAGTTGTGCTTTGAAAAATATAAAATTTAAAATATCATTAACTGTATTGGCGATCAATGGTAGGTCTGTTTCATACAGTCAACTGGGGAGATATTCGCTGGTAAAATTGCTAAAAAATCAAGTTGCACTTAAGAACTGTCTACAATCATTTCTATAATGCAGAATTTGCTTATTCTATACCACGCACCTCAAATTTATAGCCTAAGAAAGTGCTTCCTGGAAACGAATAATCAGGTTAGAATATAGAGATGTAGGAAACACAAACCGGAACGAAAAAGTAATCTCGCGAACTGTGATAATTCTTTTTCACGAATGATTTCAACCGTTTTAAATCAATTTTATTAGAATTTTTGAAAGGAAATCCTCTGAGAAGGAGGAGGAAAATGTTTCAGAATGATGGAAATCATACATGAAAATCAGTCAACGACTATCTTACTTAAAATAAGCAAAAATTAATTTTATCAAAATAAACTATGTTTATGGGATTTACGAGTTTAAGTTTTCCGTTTCATTTCAATCATTCGTATACATTCTTTCTTCTTGCACAAAATTTTTGGTCTGATAGCAGCTTCCGAATGATCTTTGAATATTAGTAAGGTATTCCAAGGGTGTATACATTTCTCCCTGGCTACTTATGTTCTTCCGGCGAAAAGAGCAAAACAAAACCAGGGTGAATATGGTCTCGAGTCTCTCTTCCGTTAGCCTTAGCTTGCGAGAGGATATAAAAGTATTACTTTTTCTTTTCACAATTTGGCATTTTTGGTCAACCCGCGATTCCCTTCCAAGTCCCTATTTCCAGACATCTATGCACCGATAGGTGAGGCTATTCTTATTTTGAAAGATTCGAAACGGCTATATGAGCGGAGCCTTTGCATCCCTGATCGAACCCATTGAATTGGCGCGGTGGTGGCCGGAGGGTCGTACCCACGAAAGGTGGAAGACCCCCTACCGTCAGCCGTATCGCGAAGGTCACTCGGCTTGATGAGATCGAAATATTTTTGAGGGAAAAGAAAACACACGAGGATATTTCAATACCGCGGTGCTCTGATATTTTCTTTTTAATTTATTTCGGATAAAAGGAGTGAAAATATCGGAGGAACCCTGACGGGTTGCTTAATTATTTTGGTGGCCGGAAATTACTCCGAGAAAATATTCACAAACATTCAGGCAATCTTCCAAAATTCTACGATAATCATAAGAATCTCTCATTGAATGTTCTCGGCAAAAAAGTCAAAGGTAAAAAGGTAGGAACGAGGATACGGTTGTTTTAAAAGTGACGAAATAGTTGTGTCACTTGCTTCGCCCATACAACTTTTTTACTCCTGCGTTAAAGTCTCTGAGTATGCCGAAAAGAGTGCACTTTTCCGGCACTTTGTGGATATGCAATTTTATCTTCTTGGAAGTCGAAATAGTTGTAACACGCGATTTGCACCATCCAACTTTCCTACCCTAGTCCCTAATCTTGTTCTCCGCTCTTGACTCGCGAATTTCGTTACATACCGAGATGCACACTGTTTGGAAATGCGCAGGTCAGGGCATTTTGACGAAAGAAGGGTCAGAGGCGGATCCACCAATTTGACAATATTTGTTTTCCTCCATTTAAATCTATGTTGAATAATCGATTCTTGTCGGAGCACCTTGTCCATCTGAGAATCGATTTATTTCCATAGGTTTAAATGTAGAGAAAGCAATGCCGTCAAATTGCTGGAACCGCCACTGCGAAGGGTACGTTACAAAGAGATAATGACAAGTTCACAAGAAACCAATGATTGGAATATCTGGCACTGAGATCACTAACTCCAGAGACTACAACCTCAACCTTTCTCTAACCAGGACTTGCAGTTGCCTCTCAGAAATTGAAGACAGCTCAAGCGTGGATGCGTTTCCAACCCACTCACCACTCACCGGTACCTGGCCCGAAGACCCCTGCCCGTAAATTGGTCATCACGGAAAGAGGGCTAAGACAAAATGGCGCCCCGGGGCTCTCCTCCCCGGCCCCCCGCCCCTCGGTCGTCAAATATGTTATTTTTGAGTTTTGAGCCGCGGCCGGGGAAAAAAATGATCAATAAATAAAAACCAAACACGCCCTTCGGACTGATATTAGACGCCCGACTTTGAGTCTTTCTTCGAATCCCTTGCATTATTTATCTCAGCTCCATGACTTGAATTACTGTCATTAAAGCGGCTCTTTCCTCGCGACCCAGCTATCGCCTCCTTCGATTGGTTCCGTGTGACGTCCACCACGTCACGCTATCGATTTATATCGATCGAGAATGCATTTGACCGTTGTCGACCTTCCTGACTTCGAGCTTGTCGATTCATCGCGATAGCTTTGTTTAAGCCTAACGAGATGGGTTTTACCTGCTGCGAACTGTTAACTAGCTGTCCCTTTTCATAATCATTCATGTTATATTACTGATTACAGAGAGAATGCAGAGGGGTTCTTTTTTTTTTTTTTCTTTTGTTTTTTTTTAACCTTTGTGGAGAAAAAACACTTTTTTATAGGTGCAATGATGGGCTCGTTCGTAAAAGTCACGCAACACTGAATGGGATGAAAGAGCAGTTCCCTACGATAGAATTTTACATTTCGGAAAGTCGTGTCGACCATCGCATCGTGTTGTCATCGAAGGTTTCTGCATTCTATTTTTACCTTATCCTCTTGGAATTGGACGTACTTTTGCTGAGAAAAACTAAGCACACATGGGTAACATCAAAACTTTACATAGATGTAACGAAAAAGCAAAGTTGCTTTTGATTCAAAAGCAACTACGAGGGACGCTAATCTTATGCACATAGTTTCATCAGCATGAACAGTTCCATGAAAAGGAGATACGAAAGTCTGCGTCTCTCTCGCTTCAAATCCACAGCTAAAAACAACCATAACAATGCTGAGCAATATTCATACTCTAAGTTTTCCTAACGTTTGAGGCAATGGCGAGGCGCGAACGATCGATCATCGATATCACCCCGATTAGAAACTACGGTAAAGAATCGATTATGAAGGTGCTCGTTGCGAACATCCTGTCAATCGATCATTTTCCATAGGTTTAAATGGCAGATCAATCGATACGGCAAAGCACGCCACGCCATTGGTTCGAAGCAAGGACGAATTGGCAAATTCGATTCGTAAGTGTGCGGTATCCTTCCGTACTAAGGAAAAACGCCGTTTGAACCTTCAGGTGTTGCCAAATCTCTTTAGGTATAATGCTAATTTTCAAGAAAATGTGTGAATCTTTTTACTCCAAATTTTCGGACAATTTTGCACGCAATTAGATCTAAATTATTTGAAAATTTCAAGGGAAAATATTCGTACCTTCTCTCAAAAATAAACATTTTATCGAAGGAAATTCGGCAACTTTCGAATGTTCGTACGGCGTTTTTCCTTAGCACGGCAGTATCCCTGTCCCTATCCCCGAGTGGCAGGAACTTACTCCATTCAGGAGTAGATGAAACGGCCTGATAAAAAGCGAGCAATAAGCAAGACTGCTCAGTGCTCCCGGCAGCCCGCTCCAAGTTCATCGATTCATAACCGCAAAGGGAATAAGTCCGCGCTCAGGTTTTTTTACCCCCGTTCCG
>NW_017547192.1:4030578-4054073 GCF_001854935.1 Bemisia tabaci
CCCCCCCCACAGTCCCCGCCTCTGCGAAAAGATTGCCGTTAGGAATGACGATAAATTGATAAGTCCTTTCTCGGTCCCCGAGTTGTTTCTCCCCGAACCGAGTGTCGTTCCGTCGTTGCCCGGACAAAGGAACGTAACTGCACTCCGAGGTTGCAAAATTGACTCACATAATCCAATTTGTAATAAAAATGAGCTGGTGCGATTTTCGTCTGAAATTTTTCTGATTTTTGTATGAGATGAGAGGGAAAATCGATGAAATTTTCAGGCAGGACTGTCCAAGATTCTTCCGGTGAAAATGCAACTTGGAGGGAGAAATTTGGCAGCATTGGAATTTCGTTACACTCTTTCGTGGGAGGAGACGGTTTTGGAGCTTCCAAGGGCTGTGTCACTATGGCCCGAGAGATCGGTTAGTTCATACTTTTCAGGACGAAAGATCGTAAATACATTGCAACGTTGCGAAAAAAAATTGCTGGGAGTTACGAGCTGAAAATCGTGATGCTCCGCTGATCAAGAGCAAAATCAGCGAAACTTTTCGCGGAAACCTTACAGTCGTATTCTTGGGGGGAAAATAATTATTTCAGTCAATTTTGCAACTTAAGGATGGGGATACGTCCCTCCGTCTTAAAAATGAAATCGACCGCAAATTTTTTCGTGTTGGATCGTACACTGAAAAATATTGCTTTCAGAGTCGAAATAAGCGAAAAACTGACAAAAAACGGAAAAGAGTGGACCCTTTGGAGGCTTCCCTTGTATCAGCAAATTTTCACCACCTGTTTAAATCCTCCACAGACTAGATAAGAGGGCTTTTATCTCAAGGTTCCTTAGTCCAGTGCCGTTCCACTAAGTTGAGTTTTGTTGCGCAAATCGGCACAAGCGGTGCAGATAAGTGGAGCAAGAGGGGACACTGAGCCAAGGACTGGAATTACACGAGTGTTTATTATAATTAGATTAGCTGGCTTGGCAGTTCGGAAAGGAACATTTTTGGCCGCTCAAGTCGTAAATTTGGCTTCCGAACTAGTTTGGTTCCGATTTAAACAGGTTCGCGTCGAGACGCGGGCAAGGTGTTGTCGCCTCTGCAACGAATTCCACATTTCCTAACTTCCATCTACATTGCACGAGCTTTCTTGAAGTTGTACTTCGCTTCACGATCCATGTAGCTGCGATAAAAATGCGACTTGTCAATATGAATTGATAAACATTTGCACTTTTCTAGGAATTTTCACAGAGAAATTCCGGTGATTTTACCAATTTTCAATATTATACGGTTAATCGCAAAACATCTCGCAGAAAAAATGAATTTTCAATGAACTTGAATTCTACTGAAAACAAACTGGACACTTTTATATGCCATTCTTCGGAAAAACGGTTACCAAGTTAGTTGATTAAGCCGATACGTGACGACAGAAATTTTGGATTCTACGACAGGAGTTTGCTCCGAGCTTTTCTACGTGAGTAAGTATCGATTTTTTACATTTAAACGATTTTTCCGACCGTGGAAAAAAACAGTTTTCAACATAAAAAACTAGCTTTTTTAAAGGCCGGAAAACTCCTTTGAAGGTAAAAAATCGAAACTTCCTCACGTGAAAAAGCTTGGAGCTAACTCCTATCGTAGAATCCAAAATTTCTATCGTTACGTAAGGGCTTTATCAAGTAACTCGGGCACCGTCGCCGACAGAATGCGGTCCGCTCGAATTCCGTATCTCCTCGTTACCGACGCTGCGAGTCGATCGTTGAACCTTTATCGAATAAACTTGATCGATATATCTCCATCTTAACAATGCTTTATATCGATCAGGGTCATTCGATAACGATTCAATAAACTTGATCGATATATCTCCATCTCAACAACGCTTTATATCGATCAGGGTCATTCGATAACGATTCAATAATCGAGCTGCAGGACGCTGCGCTTGGCATTCCAGCGTCGGATTTTGGCCCCGATCCGAATCCGCGAGCCGACGTCCCCATGTTTGGCATCCGGCGCGCCCCTCGCGGCCAAAAACCGAAACCGGCCGAGAGTTTTCCCCTTTTTTGTACCCCGGTCGCGCGCACCGTTAGGACCGGCCGAATACTGACCCTGATTGCCCGATTCGAGTTTTTAATTTCCAGGTGTCTCGCCCGATTCGCAATTATTGTCTCGTTTTGCCTCCCGCTCTCGAATGTGTATCAAATATTTTCATCGTTAAGTGACCTGCGAGTTTTTATCCTTCTCGTTAACGTGAAATTAAGAGGCCGTTCGTGAATGGATGAACGATTTAAAGGAGGACACACATCGATTCGTTCTTTACATGGAAGGGTCATTAAGGAAAATCAGAAGGTGATAGGCAGTTAATTTTGGGGCGATTGCTAATGAGATCGCTGAATATGACACAGAAAAATGTCCAGGCAATAAAAGGACATTGAAGTAAAATGTGTACAATACATCTATTTTTCGAGGCACAGCATTAATGAACCAGGAAACGCGCACGAGTTAGGTTAGCGCCTTGATGCAACTATTCGTGTCCAGCGGATGTCCTTGCTGCATACACAAAAAATTGAAGGCGCACTGCCTGACTTCACGTTCAACGCGATTGCATGCGGCATGCGATGCTCGAATCGCGAACTCGGGGATCGTTGCAACGAGGGCATTTGGTATTTTTATTCATAGAAAAAAAAAGACAATGATAAAAGACGAACTCATCATTTTAAAAAAATCCATCAATTATTCCTGATTTCCGCGGGTGCAATCTTTTGGTTCCATGTTCTCTTTCCGTTCACAGCTTTGTCGATCAACTTCAATAATCAACCCTACTGGTAAAAAAAAGTAGCTTGGATCTAGAGTCCAGACTCTTAAAAACATTGACAAGAAAAAATACTCTTGAATCACATGGAAATCCACTGAAATCAAGAGGCTTGGCTCTTCGATTCAAGGAAATATCCGATTGAATCAAGAGTATTTTTTTTGACGATGTTTTTAAGAGTCTGAACTCTAGATCCAATGTGTTTTTTTTTCCAGTATGCTGTGAATTCCCGCAATTTCCTGACTCTCCAGGTTTTCAAAACCGCCAGAAACCCTGGAAAGTAGTTCATCAACGGCCCTCAAGGCCAACGCGGCGGCCGGCGCGGGAAGATGACCTCATCCTGGAAGTGATACATTCAGTTGGGATGGGGGTGGGGGTGGAGGGAAGGGGGGTGGAATCCGAAATGAAAATAAATAAATGCAGGTATCGGTATCGATGATGACTGACAAAATAGTTAAATGAAATCCCGGCCGGGCCTCGGAGTGGCGGCAACCTGCCTTATCGTCCGTGTTATTTTAAAATTACACGTTGCGCTCAGCGTCGTTTGCGTCTGCCATCGCACTGCATCGGGCGGACCCGACCATTTTTTTCAATGCTAAGCGCGCTCGGTTTTTCTCCCCTGTCTTTCCTAACGAGCTCCGAGCTTCGACTTGGAGTCGTCATTAGGCCAATCGCGCGCCCTGTTGCCGGCTCACTGCACGCTTTCCGCTTTTCGAGCTCCATTTGCCTCGGTTATAATACCTTTTACACAGTAGGGGTATGAACATGAACACTCAAGGATCTCGTTCTGTTCAATTCAGCCATGTTGGGCTTTACGGAGCTTTGGACCCCAAAATAGTGGTCCACGTTGCATGTTGATGATTCAAAATTACAGAAAAAGAGGATTTCTTCCAGTGGCGTGGCGTGTTTTGCGGTAAATCGGACATCCTGTGTGAAAGGATCCGTAAACACGGTGTTCGCAGTAAACACCTTAATAAGCGCCAATCTCTCCTTCTGCAATTGAGAAGGAGAGGTAGAATAATATATATATTAATCATTAGCAATAGAGAAGAAGCGGTAGAATAATACATACATATTTTTTTTTATTTTTGTATTTTTTTTTTTTATTTTTTATTTTTTATTTTTTACCATAGCTTCAAAGAGGAAGTATCCATAATTGATCATTTACGCCTCGCCTATGATTTCTTCTCTCTATTACAATCAAATTTACTCACATTACAGCGTTAGACTCATTTTCTCAGTTTTCAGACAAATTTTCCACGTTACGTTTCGAGAAAATCTTTTCAACTCGTGTCCAATCCAAGCAAAGGTCCAATGGGTCGATTCTGGCTAACCTGATTCCGATTGGACAAACGTTTTCAAAAAGGGATCTTTGATTTCATTAATTTCAGAAGGAGCATCCGTACTATTAGTATCTATGTGCAGATGTACGAGTCAGAAATAGCGGACTTGAGTGAGGTTCTGGTTCCCGAGGTGTTGCAACACCGTATCGGAGTGTCAAGTCCGAAGTTGGAATAACAACTCTGATGGATGGTGAGCGCATCGATGGCTCGGCGTCACTCGGCGGTTAACCGATCATCATTACCGACGAGGCATCTCTAACGCCGAAATTTATGAACGGAACTCGGTGGAGGCACGCAGGTGATTAGACGTGTTGATTTTGCCTGCACCGAGCGCCTGCTGCCAAATGAGCTCTCGTTGAAGGTGAGAAACTTGCAATGAGTTTTTGCGATATGCTACGGCGAAATCCCAAAAGTCGTTTCCTTTGACAAAATTTCAAGTCAGGAAGTCTATTAAAACAGGCTGACCAAAAATCAGTTCTTTCACAGTATTTTCACAGTACATTCCTAAAAAATTCAGTGCCTCTTCAATAGAAAAATTCAGTACATTTTCAGTGCCTCCGATTAACGAAATTCGAAAAATTTCAAAAATTTGAATTTCTCGCTCAAATTACGTCAAAAGTGACAAAAAATTCGGGATCTCCTTGTGGAATTTCCGCACTTTTTCAGTACTTCCGGACCGCCCACAAAAAATCAGTACTTTTTCTGGACTTTCCGGAAAATCCGGACTTGTAAACAGCCTACAAGTATAACTCAACTATAGTTCAAACATTACAGGGGTGATGCCTGGATCAGTCGGCACGGGACTTTCGGGCCATCCTGTAGCCTGTAACCGACCGCCGATCAGCAACCAACAAGCAACAATAGGGCGAATTGCCGTGATGCAAGCGTCTCCGATCGGGGGTGGACGACGGAGCGGTTAGTGCGAATCAATCGGGCTCACCGAGCAACGAGAGCGACTCGCGTCGAGTTAATTGACCTCCAAGCTCCGTTTTCGAGTGGGTGTCGTAATCCGTTCCCCCGAGAGCTCTTGTTACCCACCCACCCCCTCCTCCCCTCTCGATTAATGCTCTCCACGATTTCAGGTGCCAAGAACATTAAATTGTTGCTACCGAAACTCGGCTTTTGCCAAGAGCTTACATCCCTCCGCCGTGCATCGGGCACACTCGGAAGTCGAGTGGGACCCGGCGTTATTAGCACGAGAGCATTCTGTAAGTATGACTGGTGCCACGGGTGGACATGGTACAATTTGATGTTTTTGATTTCTCATTGATAGGGATCGAAAGTTCCGCAAACAAGCGAGTGAATCAGGTTACTTCAAATGGGCAGAAGCACAATGATTATTTGGAAAAAAAGAGAAAAACAAGCTGAAAGCGTCAACTTTCAGACACAAAGTTCAGAACTGGTTCCACGGGTGGACATGGTACAATTTGATATTTTTGATTTCTCATTGACAGGGATCGAAAGTTCCGCACAGAAGCGAGTGAATAAGGTTACTTGAAATGGGCAAAAGCACAATGATTATTCGGAAAAAACAGGAAAAAAAGCTGGAAGCGTCAACTTTCGGACACAAAAACGTAGCTCAATTCCAATTGGTTTAATTTTAAAAGAAAAAAAATTATTTTTTTACGAGAATATAACAATGTAATAACTGTCCAAAATAGTTACGTACTCTCGTCTAAAGAACGAGAAAATGTGCTTTTAGACGTGACGGATCTGCTTTTTACCAATTTACAGTCAAATTAGTATTAAAGCAAAATTTGTTTGATTTCTCGATATTTGCCTACCCCTTCTATAATTTCACCTGAATTCAAAAACTCTATAATAGTATTTATGACAGAATCATAAGTCTCTGTCGAGGCACCGTGCACGGACGATTTCCTGAGGCCCGGATACACGCTCAAATTTCCAACAATTTCCAATCAAATGGTGACTGGTGCGCACCATCTACCATCAATTTTTAGCGGCCTGCAAAAATTTGATGGTAGACGATGGAACTGTGGGTCTCATCCGTCATCTGATTTCCACACAACCGTGCTTATTTCAATCAACACGCTGTTTTAATTGATTTTACCCGTCAATCTAGATAACTCTCGACCGCCATTTTTTGTCATCATTTCGATCGGAAATTGACGGAAATTTGAGCGTGTATCCAGGCCTCTAGATTTGATCGATCGGCGGGACTTCTCGTTCTTAATTACTTCTGCGTAAGCCACGCAATGAGGGCTCTAATTAGTGACGCAACGAGTGACGCAAACGGGCCGGTCGCAACCTGCGACTCGCGAAAAGGGGGCGGACCGACAATGGACATAGCCGCGGGCCAGACACGGGCAACAATCGGAGGCTCCGAATGATCATTGTGAACGGGACCGGGGCCTTCATTACAATATTTACTCAGCGTTACGTCACCCTGGCTCAACGCGGACCGGACCGGACCGGACTCCGGTGAAAGTCCCGATGAGTTTTACGTGTACGCGCCGGCACCCGTTTCGAAAGCCACAAGATCGAGTGTGGTGTCATTATGACCGGATAACATCTGGTATTGCGTTTTCATAGGAGCATCGTTCTTAACTGGACCTTTCCATAGAGAAAAAAAAGGAGGTGTTTGCATTTCGGGCATCTTGGAATTTTTAGGTCGTTTAGCGTGAAGGGGACGTCGCTGTACCGACCTACGTCATCAGATCATCAAAAAATTCCAAGATGCCCGAAATGCAAACACCTCCTTTTTTTTCTCTATGGGACCTTTCATCTGACGATGGACTACTGGACTGATTACTGTGAGGTCTTGTCTCCACAGGACGTTTCATTAGATTTGTCCCTGGGAAACATCCCACTTGCGAAGTTGGGAAAAATATTGAGTCAGTCTTACACTACCAGATATTGTCCTTGTGGAGTCCTAAGAACGACTCGGAGAGAAGAAGAAGAACAACAAATTTTTCCAACAGGTAAAGGACTAGAAGTTCCATTCCTGCGATTCAAACTTGAGACAAATCCCATGAAATGCCCCATGGATACGAGGCTTGGGTAAAAAAATCATGTGCAAAGGGATACGGAAACAAAAAGGCATTCTTCGGAATTTGAGATACTGTCACTACTAAATAGACTGCATTTGGAGATTTGAAACTATGGTAACTAGCTCACAATCAGTTAAGAAACGGCGTGAGTACCATTAGTTTCCCTACGCACAAGAGTGTTTCTTACGGACAGGCTAGAAACTGTAATTTTTAATTGCAAAATTTAGTCCAATTCCTAGTTTATTTGTAAAAACGAGAAAGGAAAAAAAACGGAAACAAATGACGATTGCAAAGCTTTGCGAAGAAAATACAATTTTTTTCCGACTTTAGCTACGTATACGAAGTCGAGAGAGTGGATTTATCCTATGGCAGCCAGACCGCGGTCGGAGAGCGTGAACCGACCGTGTTCGGAGTGTAAAGTGAGCCAGCGAGAAGTGGAACCGGGTTAGCGGCGGGGGGGACGGGGGGCTGGCAGGGTACCAGGGTCCCGTCTGGGCGCCCCCGGGCCGCGCTGGGTGCTCCGGCTCCCCACCCCGGTGGCCCCGGTGCAGACTGCAGCGAGCGTAAACTCACGGCCAGTGACACACCCAACCCGAACCGGGCGAACGGCGACCGACAACTTGGCTCTGATTGCGACTTTCCTCCGGCCTTAGCGCCTGCTCCCCGGGTTGCCCGACTGGGACTCCGTTTCACAGAGCGCGGATTATTTGCACGAGCCAAAGAGAAAAGTGCAAGAACCTGCGCCTCTTTCACCTGCTACTTCAGAATCAGAGGCCCGCGTTTATGTTGCCCCGAAAAGAAACTTCGGCCGTGGAAGTTAGAGGATCTACATGAGGGTAGGGAAAAGTAATGACAAAACTAGCTGGATCTGAGGCTAGCTCTCTAGCCTCTGAGGCTAGCTCTGAAAACTAGCTCTCCCATATTGTTACTGTATCATAACCTGGAAGTGGGGGAAGAAAAGAAGACACATACAACACATCAACCTGCAAAATGCATCAATCATCAGTTGGCCCATTAGTTACGACATTTTAGGATAAATGGTGCTCTAGTGTGACATTCGTCTCTTCATAGCTTTCTCCGGCGAGCTGATTGTTGAAATTGATGAACAAAGCTATAGACAAAGAAGAGGTAAGGAGTGTGAAACGATTCTTCTGATTGAAATGGGTGGTTCTTATGGACTAAGGGAGAAAATGTCAGACTACTAATGGGAGTCTTGTGGGTTGCCGTTGGTTAGTCTATTACCTATTTCCTTTGTCCATTGCAATCACCTACTTCCACCAATACGATGCCTTCACATACTTTTTATCTTCTTCGTCTATAGCTTTGTCTAACAATTTCAACAATTAACCCGCTCAGTTCTAACTTTCCACCTCGGAAAAATCCACTCGGACCCGATTTCGCAACATCCCGGCCGGCGCAGACAGCGACGCGGTAATCTGAATAAATTCGCGATGTGACAACTGGAGGCTGATCGCGCGGCGAGCCTCGCCCTCGACGGTGGAGCTAATCAGAGGAGGAAAATAAAAAGTGGCTTGCAAGGGCCGGAGTCGGGGCTCGGGCTATAAATTTCCTGGCCACTGCGGAGCGCGCACTTGCGCAGGCGCAGCCCCGACCCGCCGACGGCTCCATCGGGAACCATCAGCGACCACGGCCGGATAGGATAGAGGTAGGATGCATGGGNGGGGGGGGGGGGGGGGGGGGGGGCGCCAGGGGCGGCTGACTTGGAAATCGCTCGAGTTAAGAAAATGGGTTTCGAAGGCTCACTTTCGACTCGCAAGTTCGCTGATCGCTCGAGGAACCGAGTCAGTTTGCGGGTTGATCTCTCCACTGGCGCTTCGGAAAAAAGTATATTGGATCTTGAGTTCAGCCTCTTAAAGGCATGGAAAGTACTCTTGGTTCAATCAATTTTTAGCTTGAATCGAGAGCCAAACTTCTCAATTTAAGGGAATTTCCATTGCCCAGTTAAATTTCGAAATATCTGATGTGGCTCGGTTCCTTTCTGCTAAATCGTCGTTGCCCGCACAAAAGAACGTACACTGAAAAAAAGTGGAAGTGGGATTGACCATAATGGTATAGTAAAAAAAAATATGGTGATAAAAAGCCAAATAATGGTCGATTTAAACATCTAGATGAAAGTGAGAATCATACTCGATATAAAAATTACCATACCCGGATTGTAAATATCAGTTAGGTGTGTCTGTCCATCGTTTAGGTATTTCTCACCATCAGCTGGGTATTTTTTACCATACGATGAGTTAAAAGTATGGAATAACATGGTAACACTTGCGTTTGATATCTGTAGGCATCTGTATGCGACTGGTCATGGTGTTGGTAGGTTAAATTTACCATACTGGTATAGTCAGCGTGGTGAGAGCTCCCGCTTGACTGCGCTGCGGTCTGTGGTCCGCCATTTTTCGTTTGTCTGTTTGTCAGTTATAAATTTATCACGTTGAGGGTCGGAGTCCATGGCTGTGTTTTATTGATCCATATTAATCCATGTGAATTCACGCGTAATTTGCCCAAATTTGTGTTCGAATTGTCCCTAAAGCTACCGTCTTCTCTTCGAATCTATCTATATTGATCTGCCACATACATTTTCTGAGATTTTTTCGTTATTCGTATCGACCAATTTCTGGAGGTTAGGAGTTGCTACAATGAATCTGGCTTGCAAAGTGAAGGAATCCTGAAAATTTGAAAACCTTCGCAAAGTTGTTCTGCAATCCAGTGAATATCGGTTCTGTGTAAAGTCATTTCGAAAACATAAAAGTGCGGAAGTAATTTGAAAATAATCGACTAGAAGTGATTTTTGAATACTTCGTTCGTAGGTATATCTATATTCTTGTTAAAATTTTCGAAGCTCAACATACTCAGATGAAGAGACAAATGTGCGTGGGATTGATGTTTAACTGTAACTTTAAGCAAAATTTGGCAGCTTCTGCCCCACCGTGAACCGTGCGATTGGATTTTCATGTAGTGTCTTTTTGTGGGTATATTTTGAACTATCTATTTATTATATGCAATTAAATTTTCCGTGGATCTGATTTTGTCTGTAAATGATACCTTAACGCGAATAACAAGTATGGTTTTGGTATCATTTACTTGAAATCAGTGAAGCAATTATCTGCTATTTCTCGTTGAAACTGTCTTTAACTGCCATTGATTGTGTATGTAACGGAATTTCTAAAAGTAAGATGTAAGTAAAATATCCACGACTTTCATCAAAAGCATTTAATAATATAAAATGAGTGGATTTTAGAATCTACAAGGTTTGTCGCAGCATCTGGATGCTTGAAATTACCATACTAGTCAGTCGGGAACGCCACACTACACTGGCACTGTGTCGCATAGTGTCAGCCGTATCGTGTTATTTACCATACCGGTATATTGGTAACTATGCTGCAGCTTCACTGTGTAAAAAATCAAGTAGACAGTATGGTAAATAACACCCAAACTCTGGTAAATCCCACCGATTATTTTTTTCAGTGTAGCTGCATTTCAATGTTGCCTTGCGCAGATGGCATTTTTACCAGGAGAATTTCGGACATTTCTGACTGAAAAATTCACAGATTTTTCTTCAGATTTTATACCAAAATCAGACCAATTTTCGACAAAAATTGCACAGGTCTATTCTTGTTAAATATTGAATTGTTTGAGTCAATTTTGCAACCTTGTAATGAAGATATGTTCTTTGGTTCGGGAGACGAAATGTGGTCCATTTGTTGCACCCTTGCGAGAGAAGGCTCTTAGCCGGCAAGAAAAAAAATGCATTTGATCCACTGTGAAACTCCATTTACTTCGGAATTTCGCTCTCTATCTTGATGCTGAGCGCATAGCCGCACTACATTTGTTATCAAGTGGACCGAGTTTAACAGAAAGGAACCAAGCCACATCAGCGATTGCCAAGTTTAACTGGGCAATTAGATTTTTTACAAGAGAACTGTTGTTCGGATTTCTTTGAAAATTTTAAGGAATTTGCTTCGCAACACGGAGAATTATTTTCACTGAAATTTGCTCGAAAATCCGCACAACCGTTTTCATGTAAAAAATTAAATTGCCCAATTAAATTTGGCAATAGCTGATGTGGCTTGGTTCCTTTCTGTTTAACGCGGTCCAAGTATTAAGTGCTCACCTCCCGATCGAGAGGAGTGCGCTCTTGAACTTGACGCGCGCGGCGCTCAGCGCGGATGTCGTTGGTTTCACGACTGCGACGAGAATGCAGTCGGAGTCGAGCGGGTTGCGTAAGCGGTGACATCACGGCGCGAGCGAGGAATCGCGTAAACACCGCCGATGACGGCGGGGGCGGGGGGCGAACTTGAACTCGAGCATCGCGACGCGCGACGCCGCCACCGCAGTCATTACCGCTCGCGCCGCGACGCCCCACGTCCAACTCCCCGTCACGACGCCACACGCGGGATTCCGGGATAAGCCAAAGATGCCGAATTCCAGGGAACGTTGCCGGAAATTCGTCAGATAGACGTTCGGCGATAGGAGTAGAGCCGTCACAGATCCTTGAGGGATGGAATTAGGTATCGATTCGTCGTTTTGGATAAATGGTTTGATTTTAGGCACACGTGTGTAGATTGAAGCGATGCATTTTAGTAAGGGCGGACCACCGCGAAAATTTCTCACGGGATTTCCTTGAATTTGATCGGTCGTTAGAAGATAATTCTCCATTTTGCCCTGGAAGATTCGTACATGTGCATTTAAAAACGAGGCCCTCATCTAATTTAATAAAAAACTTAGTTTTCTTCGCTTGAAAATTGATGGTAAATCAAGAAGAAAAATGTCTTGCCTCTATGAGTAAAGAGTATCCGTACAAGAAAATCTATCCACCCACAATTTCAATTTCTTCTGTTGAGAACCCTCTTGTGAAGAGAAAAGCGCACGTGAGTGGAATCAGTCCAACAAGCACAAAAAAATCAATTTCAGTCTAAAAGCACAGCGTCATGCGTTCTGCGTGCGGTCTCATTTCAGAAATTGCACTTTCGACGCAGATTCGTAATAAGGTATACTTTTTACATCATACTTTTACCGCGAAACGGCCGCGGGTAATAACCTCGCCGGAGCTCGGCAGCAACCAGAACGCTCCTGGAATAATCGATTATCGATATCTCGCCATTTGATGCTATGGTAAAGAATCGATTACTAAGGTGTTCGCTGCGAACACCCTGATAATCGATCTTTTTTCATAGGTTTAAATGGCGTAACAATCGATATATCGCAATTTACGCCACGCCACTGACTCCTGATTTCCGAAAGTACATAACTCGCACGGCAGGAAACCGCAGCGGACTCGCTTGGATCGGTCGACACTGAAAACCCAACGACCCCGATTTCTACCGACCCTTCGACTCCGTTAAAGTCCCTGCACGTGGGAGCTCATCAACAAATGGAAATACAGGATTTTACGACCGATGGATTCATTTGCAGAGAGCTTTTTAAAAACGCTTCTTCTCGGTTGCCGCGAGAGGGCGCTTCCGTCGACCGCAAGTCGTTGTTCGCGACTCCAGATTTCGCCTGGCAACGCCGACGTGTTTATGCGCTGTTATGATTTGAGCCGGATGACTTGTCAAAGCGGAGGAATGCGTCGGGGCTCGAACCGCGAACCGGCGTACAGTGGATCGAGCGGTCGGACAAAATTTGGAAACTGAAAACGCTTACAACTCCGTTTCTGCGAAACTTTGAGGTTCTAAAGGTGGTTTCATTGGTTTCCTCGTAAAATTTTCTGCTATCAGCATCCCTAAAAGTTTCAAACGTGACGGAACAAACATCAAATATTGCTGTTTTTGTCAGAAATTTCATGTCCGGCCTCTCTCATCGACTCCATCCACTGTGCGGCGGTAAACGCCACGGAACCCGTCCAAATAGAATAAAAATATGAGTGACGGGGCTGTCAATGCAGCCTGCACTTGCGCCTTATCGGAGTCTCTAGCGACTCCGCAATGTTAAAACCGAGCATGTCCATAATATAATGAACTCTGGAGTATAGGCATTCTCATGGAGACTGGGGGTCATCGAGGAATGGTCTTATTTTGAGTTCGACATTGACTGGTTCAACTGTCCGAGCGACTCCAGAACAAACATCTCGCGTCCGATTCTCTCTACTCGAGCTGGCTCCGGTCCATCGTGATCGGCGGCGGCCAAGTCGAACCGTAGTAGCGGGATGATTTCTGATAAAGAAAATGAATCGATTTTTTTGCATGAGGGCGTAAGTTCATTGCAACGTTTCAACATTGGCGAGGACAGTTCATTTTCAAATGGATGGACGTGCAGCGTGCACCTGCGTTATTATTATCGTACGAGGGAAAACTGAAAATTTTCTGAAAAACGGTCTATTGTCCAGAGACGGGGAGAAGGTTTTGTTGAATTGCGTTGTATTTGTGGGTTTGACATAACTTGAATGCAAAAAACCCGTCTAAATCACGAATAAATCGTCATTTGATGAGCAATTTACATCTGAATGCAAATAACATGCGATCTCTTTCCGTAGATAGTACGTCAGTGTAAATACATATTAATGTTTCATTCGCTCGATTGCTTCTATTTCGCTTTGGTAGAGTGTTCGTTCAAATATTGAGGCGAGATTTCCATTATTACTCTCCAACAATTCTGTAACCAACTCCTCATTCTTGCTACGTAAATAGTAGGCAGTTGTACATATTTTGCACGATTTCTCTCCGAACATACTCACAGATAAATCCCGACCATCAATACACGATTCTACGTCCAGTGTAAAAACTCCCCAATACCAGTTGAACATCAAACAAAAATGAATTGATAAAACGGAATATATCGATCATTGACGGACCCTTGAACGCACGCATTCTTCCGAACCTTAGGACTCATCATAATATGCACTCGTCAGATTGTATCACCGACTGATCCAACCCAATGCGCAACAAGCTCCTGCGATTCAATCCGACAGTTCAGAACTCGTCTTTCCTCCGGCGTAGAAGTGTACCTCGATTTTCGGATGAGCCCCAGATAGCAAGAATCTATACGTAGAACAGGGCTCACGTGGAATCTGAGATACGCCCTTACGTCCGAGGGGCGACGAACTAAGGATCCTAAACGCAGCGGCGCACACATGGTCAGGGGAGCTGAGGGGGGATTCAAATCTATTTAGCGTTAGATTAATGATGCCAGATTGGAGTTGAAGTTTCTATTGAGTTTGATTCGATTTGATTGAATGCTTCATCAATAGTCGGCCGGGTCGTTTAGCCCTGTCCCCCGCCCCCGCGGTGCGGNGGGGGGGGGGGGGGGGGGGACAGGGGGCAATCTCTCCTGATTCCATCAATCACGCCGCGTTTTCTGGCCTCGGCCGCGCGGCGAACTTTGATCCTGAAAGTTTTCGCGGCCCCGGTTCTGGCTCCGGTTGGCCGTTCCTGATCGCGATTCATTCAATTCAAATTAGGCGCCATCGATCTCCGATCGATAAGTTCCGTCGCTTTTCTTTCGGACGGACCGTCCACCGCCATGGTCACGGCTGACAGGAGAAAGGCGGGTGCGTAGAACATTATGCGTGGTAACGTGACGTCAGAACAGACGTTAAGTAACGTGTTTGAACGTCCGAAATCGGTTGCCCAGACGTTACCTGCAGAGTTTCCCAAACTACACCTCCAAATGCTTCATTGGCTCGATGGGTAGTAGCCTGCTTTGCAATGTTGCCTTCATTTTTTCGATTCAAAATCTAGTAACTTTATCTTCTCGGCGCTCCTATTTTGCCGGTGCCTGAGGCAACAGCTCCTCTCGCCCATTGGCCGCCACGGCAGGGCGTCTTAATGAATTCTGTAATTATCTAATAATTGCCTCATTTTCGGAAGCTTTTTCCTCCCCAAAAGGAGCTCGGGTGCGGACATGCCTCCCTCCGGGTGAATTCTGATTGCCTCCGAAAAAATGTTCGTCTCATTCCAAGCTCTGGCGGCGAGGGACTGAGAGCGAGATCGGCGCGCGATGAGGCTGGTATCATGGTCGACGAATTAAACTTTGAAGCGTGGTCGTGGTGCGGGGCGACTCAGCGAAATCGGCTGTCGCCAACGGAGAACGACGACGGCCGCCAACGCGATGGCGAGGGACTCGGGGGAGGCAGCGCTCATTTCCAAAGTGGCGAGTCATAGAGGCCCGAAATGGTATCCGCGGCCGCGGCCTAATCGTTCGGCATGCACCGGCCACAAGTCCCCAGTCATCCTGCCCGGCCTAATTTCAGCTCCCCCGCTCTCCGCACAAGGGGACCGATCCAAAAATTCAGGGATGCCACAGAATTAAGAAAATGAATTTCCTTGACACTTCGCTGATGTCCCTCACACATTTTGGTGGAATTCCATGACAATTGAAGATGCGACAGGTGGTTAAGATGACATGATTGAAAATAGTTTTCAGGCAAAGTTTGTTGTGCGAAATCTCAAAAGACTTGGATAAGCATTCACATTTCCGTCAATTACCGATCAAAATGATGACAAAAATGGCGGTCAAATTTTTGCAGGCCGCAAAAATTTGATGGTAGATGATGCGCACCAGTCACCATTTGATCGGAAATTGATGGAAATTTGAGCGTGTATCCAGGCCTAAATCGATTCCAGAGATTAAACCGCAATTTTCCCTGGCATTTCCCGGTTTTCCCTGATTTATTTTAAATTCCCTGACATTTCCCGGTATTCCCTAACTGTGGTAACCTTGAAAATTCCTGGGGCTCCCGGCTTCCGTGTGCGGACAGAAGATCCGTCAAGTTGATTCTTGTATTGACTCTCAATGCTAACTGTATGCAGCTGATCTTAAGTTGCTCTCTAGAACTGCCTAAATTAATTTGGCGTGGATTCGTCCAAAATTTCCTTTTTTCCCAGTTCAAGATGCTCTTTGCAACCATATCCCATTTCAATCATACGACTTCTTGGCCACGTTACATAAGGCCCCTTGCCTACTGTGCGGCGAGGGGTCATTGTGATAGAGAAATGGGCCCAGATTAATGCGCGCACGGAGCAAATTCCGTGGAAACGGCCTAGCCGGGGAGGGGGGGGGGGCAAAAAAACGGGAGCGGGCCGGGGGAGAAAGAGAGAAAAAAAAATCCGAAACAATGGTCCCGGCACGGTATTTCTGCCCACCGATCAATTAATAATTACGTTTTACGTGGATTGAATTGTCTCGTTGTCGATGAACCTCACCCCTCCCCATCGCGACTCCCACGCAGGGTCCCGGAGGTCGTTTTCCCGTTGCCCGGGCGCTTTTCCGAGTTGGCAACGCTGTTCGCCCGTTTAAATGTACGTAAATAATCGATATTTTGGGGCTGTCGCACACTCGATTGTTTGCGATGGATTTTAATGGAGGAAATGCGGTGTTGAAGACTGCAGGATCGGCCTCGGTTCCGAGTCATTTCCCGATAAGTTTCCCAGCGAAAGTAACTGTTTCCGGGTGCTCGCGTTGCGTAAGCTGGGAAGTTGCTCGGCCCAACCAAGCGTACCGATGTTCTTTTCCGCAGATTCCGGATGGATGCGATCTGAAGTGTGCGATAGTCAAGTTTCTGGGTGAACTTTTCTGTCGCTGAAAGAAGCACGCACTTGACGGGGCAATGCTCGTAAATTATGATCAATTCGTGATTTTCTAGACGAAAGGGTGTGCGGAAATTTCGAAGCCGCAACATTTTCACTCTCGAATTTTAATTTTGTTAATAAAACTACTCAAAATTTGTAACAGTAATTGCCACTAATTTTTTTTTCTCGACAGAATATCAACACGGTTTTAAACAGAAAATCGCTCAGTCATATTCCTGGAAAAAATGACACTTTTTAAGTAAATGTTGCAACCATGGAAATGAATTACGTTTATTTTTCTGGAGAGCGATTCATTCAACGGAATTTTTCGATATTTTATGAAATTTCACCTAGATCTCTCTACGATTTTCCTGAAATGATGACTAATGGTGGCCGATTCTTAATAATTTGATACATACATACAAGTCGCTTTACAGCACTCCCTCGCGCTCTACGACTCCTAACCTCAACCTAATAATTTGATTCAAACCTAATAATTAACCTAATAATTTGATTCAATCGAAAAAAGAGAGGATGTAAGACTCACGAAATCAAGGTTTAGAGCGTTCTTGAGCTTAAACAGGAATTTCTACAACAGCACTCACCTGAAATCATACAAAAATCAAATATTAAAACAACGCCCAGTAGAAAACACTAGAAAGTGTGACAAAAAGAGGAGAAGAAGAAGATGGAGGCACGGGGAGAAGGAAAGACGGAGGGACTTCATCCCCTTCAGGCCATGAGAAATTTCAAAGATTCTTCACATTACGTTTCAAGAAGACATTAGTCTAAGAAGTGACGCGATCTAATTGTAAGTGCAAACGTCAGGTCCCGCATAAACAACACCAACAACGACGGAACTATAATTCGTGTTGCAACGGGGCTTAGAATGTTTTCGAGAGGGACGACAGGCGACAGGGGTGGGGGCGGGAATGGAAAGCCCTTAAGCGGATTGCCCTTCCGCGTACCTACAAGAATACGAGTCAAGGGTTGATTTTGATGCGAGGCGCCCCACAGTGGAACGATGCCAATTAAATACGACGAACATGATGTGGAAACATTAAACGCTCTGTTGATAGGAAACTTGGAGCTTTAAAAGTGATTGCATTGGTTTTTCCGTTAATTTTTCCGCAAAAAGGATCCCTTCAAATGTACAATGAGACAAAATAATCAAAAAAAGTTGCAGTTATAGTACACAAATATAATGTTTGTCTTCTCCCAAAAGATCTTTCCACTGTGCGCTACGTCAAATTCCCCCCACCCTCCGGAGGAGGCGGGGATGGGGTTCTTCGTGTCAAATTTCGGGAGGCGGAGTGACGCGAAGTTACCGATTCCGAATTCCCGATTCTCGGGTTTGTTTAAATGTAATAGCATGAGACGATTCCCTCGATGTTTTGCATCGCGAAGTTGCCATTTTGTCGGGAAATCCGGCTAGATTGCTCGAGTTGAAGCGCGCAAGTGTCCCGATATGGCGAATATGTTGGGGGAAATTAAACCCCTTCGAAGGATGGAGACGTTCCTGTTCCGCGACTTCTCGCGAGAGTTGCTGCGGGTCAAAAGTTCGGCGTAAGCTTCTTGTTGTGAGATTTTTGTCGATTGACGGAATAATTTTCGGGTGAGCCGTTTCGCAGCGGGCCGGAGACAGCGTAGGAACTTCATTTCGATAATGTGCGAGATTATGGTGTTCCGCGACTGGGACGATTTCTATGGAAGTGCGCACACTATATTGATATGGGTTTTCGGACTTTTAAAATATGATATTTTCTACTTGTTTCCACCTTGCAGATTTTCATTATTAGAGGCATTTTTCGATAAAAACGGCGTATGAGACTATACCAATGTTGCTAAGATTGTGCAACGTAGTTCTATAGTTGTAAGTAACTTATCAAACAGTTCTGCTACGAGTTTTTCCTCACTTCTGTAGGGAAGTAAGTCGACTGTGAATGAATTTCATCTGCCGCAAACGCTTTAAAAATTGCACAATCTTCGCAGCATTGCAAGCCTCATACACCTTTCTACCGATAAAGTCCTCGTGTATTGCAAGGCAAGATTTGCAGACAACGCAAGACACTAATCCTGGAAGAGATAACTATTCCTACACGGGGGATGCTATCTGGCCTACCCGGAGAATTGAAGGCGAAAAAGTGATGTGCATAACCTCCACACGTGTCGACTGTCCTTCCTCTGAGACTCCAGTCAAAAAGCATTACTATTTACGAAGAGCCACATTGGATTATTGTCAGGCTAAGGAAGAACGGCGTATGGACATTCGAGAGTTGCCAAATTTTCTTCGATAAAATGTTCATTTTAGAGGAAAGCTATGAATATTTTTCCTTGAAATTTTCAGGAACTTATTAGGTGAAATTGCGAGCAAAATTATCGGAAAAATTGGGGGGGGGATATTCACAAGTTTACCAGGAATTTCGTGTTTTATCAAAGGAAATTTGGCAATGCCAGGAGGTTCTTACGGCGTTTTTCCTTAGCACGGCAGGTTAGTCCAAAAAAGAAGCCGCACGTCTTGAGACTCACACTCATTGCATTTCTTCCCTTTTCGGCGCAGGTGGGACTCGTCCGAATGCTACAACTTCCGAGTCATGAGCGAGACGATGGCTGATGGGCACCCGTGTGGAGCAAGCAATCAGGGAGACTCGTACACGGAATGGGCCGAAAACCCCGGCGAATTATCGCCTCGTCCCCCATGTCCCCCGCCCCCGCCGTCCGGGATGCTAATGCCCACCGCTTTCCGTCTGGCCCTGCCAAATCGAGACACCCATTTGCCCGCTGCCCGTTTCTCGTTTCCCGTTTGGGACAGGGAGTCGTCGCTTCCAGTCACGAGACTTTCGTTTTCTCGCCCACGCGCCGCCACGACTCGGACCTCGTTGTCTCGTCGAAAAAAAAGTGGGCCCGATGATGCGATGAAAGCTCACACACGTAATTCGCCGCTCCTCTGGCGTGAAGGCGTACCTCAATTTCCCGAGAGCCTTGTTTTATATGTAAACCCGTGCTTTCTGAGGCTCATGTGGAAATCGAGATATGCTACTACGCCAGAAAGCGGCGAATTATGTGACCGGCGGTCGAGGGGACGGGGATTTTAGTCCATGCAACGTTTTAAAATTGATTCGGGAGTGTAAAGTGTTTGACCGGCATTTAGGGACAATAAAGCCCGTAAAATGTCATAGAGTAAGGATGGTTTTATGTTTGCAGTTTTAAAAACGTAGTTTCGAAGGAAAGCTATCTAAAATTCTAATTTGCAGTGATGAAGGTGTGAGTTTGCCGCATTTTATGAAAAATTTACGCCCTCTACTGGCAGAAATAGGAGTTGAATTGCTGGCAACTTACTTCATAGTCTAAGAAAGCTGTTTTTGGTCGAAATCTCAAAATCCAATTTTTCAACCTGGCTCGAGGCAAATCCATGTGCTGAAAGTTTCGTGTTTTGGAGTGAAGTCCCTTTCGAAGGACACTTCTGATAAATTAAAAATCAGTGATACTAGGAAATTCATTTTTCACCACTGATCCACATATCGCTTATGAACTCATGATGAGGATCACATAAAAAGAAAAAATTGAATTCATTTTCCTAGTCAAAGTAGAAAGTTATTCCCATAGAACCGCGACGACCAAGATTTTCCATTTTCTCCGCAATGCTACTCAGAACGATTATTATATTTTCTGCGGGGAGGTGGTGGAGGGAGGAACTCGGAGAGACTCCACAATTTGGCAGCCCGCTCGGGGACCGATGAGTCATGCAATCAGCGACAGTAGCTTTCTGACCAGCCAGGGGGCGGAGGGGAGGGTGGGGAGGGGGCAATCAGCCGAGCTCGGGATTGTGAGAGTGGTGACGGTGGTGTGCGCGACGTCCCGCCAAGAAAAACAACCTATCGTGACGTCACTATGACGGCTCTTGCGAGGTGGCAACAGTGGGTCCAGCCCGCTTAAATCCATGCAGAACTATCGATATCTATCGAAGCGGGTGGCTTTGCTTGCAATCGATCATTTTCCATGCATACTAATCATGGCGTCTCTATAATTCTCGATATTCTCCGTCCCCTAACAACTTTTCCTAATTTTCAGGGAAAAATTCCCTTATGAAAACTCAAGCTTTTCACCTGTTTTCATCTGGATTTTCGAGGAGGGGGGGAGAGTTTTCTCCGAAATCTTTGGAAAGAAATCAAATTTTTCATCTCTTGTCTGCTTCCCTAAAGCCGAACTAACACAAAAACTAATTTTAGGAATAATTTAATTTCTATGCGGAGAACACGGAAATGCCCGATTTTCAGCATCAATTTCCTTACAAATGCCCTGACTTTCCCGAAAACGTTTCATTCCCTGATAGATCTCGGTACTTCCCATTTTTTCTAGGTTTTGGACTCTACATGAAGGTAAAACAATGTTGCCAGCTTGCGAGGACGGCAACGAGATAGGCGGTTTTAGCGCTGGTCGGCGTGAGTGTGTGAGAACGTGCCTGCCCCGTCCGAGTGACGTGACGTCACTCCGCGTCGCGACGCGAGGACGCGACGCGGCCGTGGGTGAAAGTTAGAAAGTGGCGCGTGGTCCTCCTGTCGCAACAACACCGGCTGTGTGTGAGTGAGTCGGTGAGTAAGTATGAGAGAGAGTGTGTGTGTGGTCGAGCGATGTATCGGGTCTCATCGATGGCGACCTACATTGATACAGGGGAAATCAATAAGAATAACTTACAGGTATATAAATACTGGGGGAAATAATGAAAAGAGGTGGTATTTCTGGCACCATCGAAAGGATTTTGATGAAGTACGTAGATATGGACGAAAGATGGTTCATAGTTACATCCATGAAGTGCTTATAACTAATTACGCCTGTCGTAAGTAATGTCACAACCAAATTGACAATACCGTCAGTTTTTCAATGCTTCGAATTTTACAAGCTGACCCACACAAGCTGACAAGCTTTTACAAGCTGAGCCACATTTTTACCCCCTCTCGCCCTCGTCCTAGTGTGAGTAAATTGGAAACAGCCAGCACCATCTTTTCCCTACATGGACAGAGTTCATCAGAAAGGAACCTACCCACATTTTCGAAAAAATTGAGTTAAGAATGTTTTTGAGTTCCTCCAGTAATATATTTTCGCCTGCTAAAAACTCGAAGCAAAAAAAAAAATATTATTTAGTGAGAAGAGGGGTTAAAGTTTACATTCTACATCGTGTCTTGTGGAGGAATACAACTTCAAACCTCTGTTTCTCAGTTTTAACTTGATGTGGTTTGGTTCATTTCTGATAAAATCGGTCCATTTATGCGTTAGTTGGACTAGAAAATAGGAACAGGCGAACAATCCAAAAGGTTAATTTCAAGCTGTACTTTGACAACGCACAAAACCTACTGTTCCGACCCCTCCTCTCCCCTTGCACGGAATGATATTCGGCGGTTGAGTGATGCCGCCTTGAGGGAATTAGTTTTCGAGACCCCCTTCCTCCCCCTCCGTCCCCCAATAATGGAGCCAGCTTTTGTTTCTCCGAACTATGTTGGTTGTTGTGCTGGATGCATCGATCGGTGCCACGTTTGTTTTAGAATCTGCGAGTGCGATTTGTGGGGATAGATGTTTCGTTTGTGTCGAGTTCCTCATGGTCATGTTCTTGCGCTGGATGCTGGATGCGGTAGGATACCTAATAGGGGGAGAAAGCTCCCGAGTTGGTGCCGATCTTTGATTAATTTCACTAGTTTTGCGCCTTTCATATGGATCGTGCGGACCCGACCAGTTCGAGAGAATGTTTACGTTTTGTACAAAGCGAGCACTGTTTTGAGAGAATCAATGAGTTATTCTTCACGAGAGAAGAATGGCTCACAGCGAAGTCAATCTTTTATTGTGAACATGTTTTTTAAACGTCGGATTTAAAGCATTCTCATAATGTCAGATATTACTGTCGCTAATTTGTTCGTTTACCATGAGGACTTGGAGTTAGGGCTTAAAATTGGTTCAGCCGATCAAAATGTGGCTAATTGCAAAAATGAAACATGTGACAATAAGTACACCTTTTGCCTAGTCAGGAAGATAAGTTGGACTTCAAAATTCTTTGACTTTGTAGGAATTTTGAAAACTTAATCCCCCAACTTTTTATTACTTTTCTGACGAGATTTATAATAAAAGTTCTTTTTACTAAAACTTTCAGCGCGAAGCATCTTCAAATTGAAAAAAATGCATTGGTTTGACTGCTATAAAAAATTTCATGGGTCCGCATCAAAATTCCTCGATAGTTGGACTTTTTCAAACGACTTTTTTGCGACTTTTTCAAAGTTTCCCTGACTTTTTAAGGTCTTGTCGTCCTGCAATTTAGGGACCGTCCCAAAATTACGTGACTCACTTTTTCGGCATTTTGACCCCCCTTCCTCCTTACAACGCTTTTGTGACGTATGTCCCTACCCTTAGCTATCCTTAAAACAAAATGGCGTTACGTTCGCCTCGACCCCTCTTCCACAGTTTCAGAGCGTTACGTAATTTAGGGACGGCCCCTTGAGTGATAGGGTAATGAGTGGGGCCAAAAAACGGACGTAAATTCAAAATTTTTCAAGCCGAAATCCCAGGAAAAATGTGACAGCACCGCACGAGGACCAAGACAGAGCAAACATTCGTCCTCGGATCGTCAGTCGTAGCAATTATCGTGCGACCTGACCCCTGATTGGCGCCCGACTCCCGAACCCGAGCCCCCCGGATCTCGCGCGCGATGAGCCCGATACCCCCCGCGATCCCCCCTCCGCCGCCCCCCGACATTCTTGGCCCTCGTTCGTCGCCCCGTCACGTCGATTGATTCATTAAACGTGCACGAGATGCATTGTGTCACTCCCCCCCTACGCCCCCTTCCCCCCCCCA
>NW_017547192.1:4054126-4066312 GCF_001854935.1 Bemisia tabaci
CTGGGGGGGGGGGGGAGGTGTTTTTGTGGCCTATGGGTGACCGGGCGATTGGGTCACCGGCCTCGGCTGGTGTACTCCGATGAGGAGAGTTGAGGACTTTTCAGACGTGTGATTGACCATGGTAAAGGCACCTCAATTCGCATGGACAACTTTCGAATTAGAACATTTTAGACGAATGGGGGGTCGAATAGTCGAATTTTGAGATTCCGATGGAAACCACATCCTGGTTTGCGAGCAAATAGATGAAAATTCATTCAACTGCTAAAAAGGTTGTAAATTCGCATTCGAGCAGGCGATTTTATGCTGTGAGCATGCCAGTTAAAACTTATCAATTGGTTTTTTGGGAAACTACGGTTTAAAAACGGAAAACAGCGTTTTTTGAGCAAGACATTTGAAACTGTTGTAATTCCAATTTGGTCTGAAGATTTGGACGACGAGATGATGAAAATAATAGAGGGGTCAGAGACCTCACAGCAATGATACAAAAGATGGTTTTAAAACGTGCCCGCCGTAGACATTTCTGCGCATGGGGGTTGGTCCGATCTCCCCACCCCCACGGTGAATAAATCCGAGAGCATCTCGTTGTAGCCGTTGGTTGAGGTTAAACCCGGGTGACAGCCGATCGGTGGCGGGCCTGCTGACAAGTGAAGCAAAAAGAAGGAACGTCGATAGTCGATAGCCCCCGCCCCCCGGCCCCCAGGCGGACCCCGCTCGGGTTTCGGGTCGGGGCGCGACGCGACGACATCCCGCCGGGCCGTCATCTCACACGTATCGGGTAACCCCGCTTCGGATGCCTGCGTTGCCCTTTACACCCGCTATCGCCGTCGCTTGCAGGGTGGAGACGGGTCGGTTTGGGAACGTCGGTCGCGGATCGCCCCGAGTTGTTCCTAGGGACGGGATCCGTGAGTGGAGGAATGTGGGCCACCGGTTGCGCACTCTGGAACCCACGGCTGGGAGCTTTGTTGTCGCTTCGGAGTCTGGCGGAAAAAAGGGAGCGAACTTTCATTTCTTCTCCACGTACGGACTAGGTAGAGGTGGAGTACCTTCAAAGTGACACACTTACTGTGGACAGAGTTACATGAAGCTCTATCCCAAAAAAATGACGGGGACTATAGGTGAGGGAAGGTGAGAGCGGGTGAGAAGGGGCTGTTGCCAACCTTCGACGTAGGGGGCGTTCACCCCCCTCCCCTTCGCCCGTAAAACGAAAGAGGGAGAAGAGAAGCAAGGAACGCAGGAAAGAAGAAGGAAGGATGCTTACATTTTGTAAATATTAATGACGAAATTGAGTCCAACTAAATATCAAATACTTCAAAAAGTCAAAAATTCCGGGGGAGGGCCCCCAGACCCCCTTCCCCTTCCGTTCAAGGTGTCTTGAATCCGCCTAAGAACGTCACCATGGTAGAGATTCCAGTCAAAAAGACGTTTTTAACTGTGGCGCACGATCTTGGGTTCAAAACTAGGTGAGTACGTCCACAAGAAAAAGGACTCTTGATTCAATCAGATTTAAGCTTAAATCAAAAGGAAATCCGCTCAAATTAAGAGGCTTGGTTCTTGATTTCAGCTTGAATCTGATTGACTCAAGAGTATTTTTTCTTGTCGATGTTTCTAAGAGTCTGGACTCTAAATCCATTATGGTTTTTTTCCAGTGAACGCTATTAATTTGTTTCGGTTCCCAAGAAGAGCTTCATTGGGGCTAAGGTGGCTGAGCCGATCGAAAGTGGAACCTCCATTGCATTTGCATCGACATCCAGCAATTTTGTGTCCTGGGCATGACAGATTAACGTCTGAATGGGGCATCCGAAAGTTTTAGGGCTCCAAAGTTGTCTGGGAGTCGGACAAGCAATTTACCTAACTCCACCATCGTGATTTCCATAGGGCGGGGGGCTCGACAACACTGTCCCCCGTCCCCCTCGGGGTCCCCCTAAGCCCCCCTCCCCTCACAACCCACCTGAGTCCGGCTCCGGTTGACTGACTCGCCTCGAGACAAGGCTCAGACTCGGATGCTCTGTCGTAGGTACTCATGTTCATTTGTTTGCTCAGGCAGCAATCGACCCTCCCCCCTCCTCCCTTCTTCCCGCCCCGCTTGACCGCACTTAACGCCTCGGGTCCCATTGAGCGTCCCGAAAACAGGCCCCACTTTTTTCGGGCAGGAGCCAGATGAGATGAAAAGTTCGGTGACTAATTGTCCTGCCTCTTTTTCGGGGTGTAATAAAGGCTACCTCAATTCATCCTTGTCCCGGGCGGGTACCCACCCCCGCATCCAGGGTTGCCGGATTTCGGATCGCGAGAAAACTTCGGTTGTAGGACCGAACTTCGGTTCTTACTATGCCCTGAAGTGTTCGGTTCGGTTAACCGAAGTTTCGCTGGTAGGAGCCGAATTTCGGTTAGCTGAACCAAAACTTAATTTCTGTGATAGAAAAATTAGATAACATTAAAAGTTTTCGGTTGTAAGGACTGAACTTCGGTTCTTACTATGCCCTGAAGTATTCGGTTCGGCTAACCGAAGTTTCGCTGTTAGGAGCCGAATTTCGGTTAGCTGAACCGAAACTTAATCTCTGTGATAGAAAAACTAGATTACAATAAAAGTTGTACCCCAAATTGTGTATATTCAATTGGAAAACAGTTCATCATTACTCTCTTCAAAGCACTGATCACTCATGTGTTCATCACTCACTTTTTTTCGGTTACGACAGGGAAAACTGACAACCACTCTCCTTTCCTCTATCGTTTAATCTCAGGTTCTTTTCTTTTCACCCTATTTACTTAGGTAATCGTATCGAATACATAACGAGAGGGTCGCAGGACTGGTTTCTGGTCTCTCTCTCTCTCTCTCTCTCTGCGGCATCTGAATTTCTGGCACCTCAGAAAGTCGACTTTTATCTCACGAAGTCTACAGAGGCTACCAGAGCTTGAGTCTTCTCTTCCAGCGGTTAGGAGACACCATCACCATCAACTATGTCATACAGAGTGCCACTACTTCAATGAATTACACTAAAAAATGCCCAGTTCAAAAACGCATTACCATTCAGGTGGAGACAAAATGGTAGCTTTTAAATAAACTCCATTTGACGTGGATTTGTTGACTGAAAGGAGAGCAGTGCTCTTGAAAACGACTTCAACGCACGCGACCTATTTTAGCTCTGTCAAAGGGAACACGCAAAAACCTATAAAAAGGCGACCGAATTTTCCATGCACTTAATTTAAGCTGTTTAAGCTCAGTAGAACCGAAAAGTATATTCCTCGACATCAAAGTACAACTTCAAGCCAGATGAGGACTCTCGAACTTTTAACCAACTTTTCATGTGGATTGTGGTCAATATGTTTAGGCGTGGCGGGTTTTGCGATATATCGATTGGTCTGTCATTCAAACATATGTAAAATGATCGACAAACAAGGTGTTCGATTCTTTACCGTAGCTTCAAATGAGGAAATATCGATAATCGATCATTGTGCCTCAACACTGAAGTTGACTTTCTCTTTCCACAGGGCTGGGGGAAAGCGCTTACGTCCGCATCAAAATTATTCTGGGTTTAAATTATAAGGCAGTTTCACGGGCACAAGGGACTTAAAAGCGAAAAAGTTCTGATGAAAATATCGGTGAGTCATCTGACAAAAACCTCAATAAATGTACGAAAGCTTTGTTTTTCGATACCGCAGCCCTCCAGTTCACGGTTGAAGCGACCATTAACTTGCATAATTAACGAAACAAAAACGTAATAACCCTGTACCGAGTGACTCTCATAGATAACAAAAACATCAACCGGATTCTTCCCCGTTTGAGTCTCGGTCTACCATGCTGCGGAAGAACGCCGTATGAAACTTCAGAGGTTGCCAAATTTCCTTCAATCAAAACCGATTTAACTTCGAAAATAATGATTATTTTTCATCAAATTTTCTCGACAATTTTGGTCGCAATTCAATCTAAAATATCTGAAAATTTTAAGGATAAATATACGAAACTTTTATCAAAAATGCATGTTTTATCCGATGAAATTTGGCAACTCTCGAATGTTGATACGGCGTTCTTCCTTAGCACGGCAGCGGTAGATCCCGAGCCTCGGCAAAGTTCCCCGAAAGTTGATGGTCGGGGCGACGAAGTCGGAACACTCCAGGAGTCGCCCAGCGTAGCCGTACCGCACCCTAAAAGCCCGATTAAAATACGCTCGCAAGGGATGATTTTCGATGGACCGGCATCCTCGCCGGACAATGGAGCTAATAACTTGTGCAACCGCACAACTTCTGCTAACTTTTACTGGGTCCGCATTCGCGATCCTTTTCAGAGCCCCCCCCCCCCCCCCCCCCCCCCGAGCGGACCGCGGAATGCGTCTGGCCCGAGGCCCGCGGAACTTGGCCTCAAAGTATTCTTTTAACCTGGGCCTCGAAGTTTGCGGTTTTCGATGCAAATCCCTCCTGCCGCTGCGTGGCGACTTCCCGCGCCACTTGAAGTCGAGGTGCGACAGTGCAGAAGGGATTAGACCGCGGGCTTTTATAGGAGGCCTCCGTATTAGAACTTCACGAGATGCGTCGAGAGAGGAACGGACAGTGGTTTGAGATTAGCGAAGGAAGGGATCTGAAAGTGCGGGATCCCTGAAAATCGTGGAAAACGGCCTCCCCGAGAGGAAAGTTTCAGGACCCCACCTTGACGACGCAACGTGATCCTTAGCACTTAGTGGCGATTCTTGAACACTGGCAACACTGTTTTTCCTCCACTTAAATGTATGTAAAACAATCGAATCTTGGTGAGGCACCTTGCCTTACGTAAAATCGATATTTAGAATGGGCTTAAATGGATGGAAAACAGTGTTGCCAACTAGGAAAATCATCACTGTTTGCAGTCACATAAAAGTATGATTTGACGTGATATGAGTACGGTAATAATCAATAGAGTCTGAGGTAGCAAATATTGTATAGCTCTAATCGAATTCACCGAAAGTATATTGCTGATACAAGTTTAATTCGCCTACCTCCCACATTTTTATTCGAAGATTCGAGAAAACGAAAGACTTTTGTTGACGCTCGGTGAGCGCAACAGGACTATTTCCTTGCAGTTTAAAGCCCTCGGATAAACTGAATCAACCCTGCAGAAGGGACGGAAAATTCGAGGGAAAAGTGATGTGGAAAGGATCAGTTTAATCGCCTCTAAAATCCGATGAAGGAGGGCTCGAAAAAATATACCGATACTAAACCGGAGTTGCCACGCTGAGAATTGCGAAAAAGTGGGATCATAAAATGCACTGCATGAGTAGAAAATGCTTATGAAAGCTGTCTGAGGTGAAACTCAGATATATGACGCTTGCATTATCCAGGGAGCCAGGGTAGTACGATTTCAATTTTGCAGGAGTTCTCCTTGATTTTCCTTGACACTTGCGGTCCTGAATTCAAGTAAAACTGTGGAACGATCAATTAGAATACATTTTGAGATTCAAAACTACTACGTGTGGCTTACTTTAAAAACGCCATATGAGAGGCTTGGAGGACATGGCGCATAAGTGCAGTTTTTTAAAAAATTGAGATATTAATGATATCCAGTAAAGCTAGTTTTAACGCATATTCTATGAAAAATTCGTTCCCAAATTCCAATTTTCAAGCATCAAAAAGTCATGCTTAACTTTCTCTCCGCCACAGGGATTCATGTAATTTCGAAACTTCGAACACATGTCCTCAAAATAGCAAAAACTGCACTTGTGCACCTTGTCCTACAAGCCCCAATTATGTGCCATTAATATCCCACCAAATAAGTGATTTTCAGAATGAGCCACAAACAGCCGGTTCCTTATTGCAAAATACAGTACAATTGCTTCAAAATGTCGTAATTTCCTTTAATTCGAGCTAAAATTGGCGTCAAAGAGTAAGCGATGATTGAGGAGTCAAGAGCAAGAGGGTGGCCGTTAAGGGAGACGGAAAGGGATGGCGAGGGGTGGGGGCGGAGTGAGGGACGGACCGCGGGTGCACCGGAGTGAAAAACGCGGCTTAGCGGGTCCAAGAGCGTTTACCAGAATTAAATTATCTTCATTTGTGCTGCGGGAGGTATTCGGGGTTCTGTAAGGGGCCCGCGTACCGCGCGCCACCCCGGACTCGCGGATCCATCAAAAAGATGGCGCATCGCACATCTCAGCCAAGTTTCTGGCGAATACGATGTTACGCAAAAAAAACTGCGGGTACAAGAAGTTTTTTTCCGTCGAATTTTAGTCACTGAAATATAACGCTTACAATCGCCCCTTCCCCCAAATGTAATGCCTAAGGGTCAGATTCTTGAACATCACATGTTCTTTGACGTAGTTTTAGTACTGAATTACAAGCTTATAGAGGTAGGGAGAGGATGGAGAGTAAGAATATGAATATTAAGAAAAACATTTGCCGGAAGTCCATCGTAGATAAAAATTCACACTTTTTACGTTCTCTTTGTAAATCGAGAAATTTTTTCGGGAACTATGGCGTCCTACATGAGACCCGATAGTAAGCCCACCATTTTCCCCTTAGTCTATGACGACCAATAGGATCGCTTCATTTTCTGTCTATTTATTGATTCGACCACTGGAAAAAAAGTCGATTGGATCTAGAGTCCAAACTCTTAATTACATGGACAAGAAAAAGTACGCTTAATTAGATCGGATTTTTCCTTGAATCGAAGAGCCAATCCTCTGGATTCAAGCGGATTTCGTTTTGATTCAAGCAAAAATCCGATTGAATCAAGAGTATTTTTTCTTGTCAATGTTTTCAAGNCCAGTGGCTATTTCAATAATAATCCCGCAGGCTTGTTCTGGAGCTCTTACGAAAACACACAAGGAGGAAGAGGACAGAGAACATTTGTTCAGAAGCTCCAACGCGAGGATTGTGGGATTTAGTCGGGAGTTTCTCCGGTCGGAAGCGACAACGGCGGGATGAGCACGGGTCTCATTTTTATCGGAAATATTAAATCTTGTCAGGTCTGAGCGGGGGCGGCGGGGCGCGGACGGCGAGCGGAATTTCTCAAACGTGCGGAAACTGATCGGGCCGATGCTCCTGAAAAATACGGTGTCGTTTGTCAAAAACCACCCCTTCGTCCCTCGCCGACCGCCCCCCTCGCGATTCCGAGCCGCGGCGGGAAAGCTGCGAAAAATGGATCCCGGATGCTGGGCTGCTAAGAGCTTCGATTCGTCGGGGCCGGCTCGTGCCGCTATTAAGGTGAGAGATTTCGCTCCAGTAAAAAGGGAAAACGCCGTATGTGCCTTGAGCGTTGTCAAATTCCTTGCAAAGTACGAACAATTTTCTGCAAAACTCAAACATTTTGCCCTTCGGAATGTTAAGATACTCTTCTAATTTGATGAATCTGAAAGTTTCGAAGAAAGCTATTTTCAACTTTCCCGAAGATAACACTGGAAAAAAAAACACATTGGACCTAGAGTCTAAACTCTTGAAAACATTGACAAGAAAAAGGACTCTTGATTCAATCAGATTTAAGCAAAACTCAAAGGAAATCCGCTCAAATTAAGAGGCTTGGTTCTTGATTTACGCTTACATCTGATTGAATCAAGAATATTTTTTCTTGTCGATGCTTTTAAGAGTCTGGACTCTAGATCCAATGTGGTTTTTTTCCAGTGAAAATATTTTATCAGAGGAGATTTGACGCAGTGGCAGGGCTTGAATGATAGATTTATCGATAATCCCGCATTTGAAGCTAAGGCAAAGAATCGATTATTCGGGAGTTCGTTGCGAACATTCTGTTTATCGAACCTTTTCCTTGGGCTTAAATGGCAGATCAATCGATAAATCACAAACCACGCCACGCCACTGATTTGGCGGTCCTCGAATGTATACTTGATGGGTTTGGTGACTTACGGTTACGGTATTAGGAGCTTTTTTCATGCTGACAACACTCACCTGAAATCAAACAAACACAAAAAATTAAGAGCGATTCGCGGAAAAATACAATGTTCATTTTATTGCACATTCATTTTTTGTTTGTTTCACCTTTGGTTGCAGTTATTCGGTTTGAACTGGATATTCTAACACATAAATGATTGAGAAAATTGAGTGATCATCCGTTCAAAGCCAAGGTGACGTCATGAATATACATTACGTAGAGTTCAGTATCCGTAGAGGAAAACTCTTTCACTGAACTATTTCTCTCTTGGAAGAGGTCTTTGTTCTAAATGAAGACTAAATGAGGTCTTTGATCTAACGCAAACTATTTTGTGAAATTCCAGAAATCATATGCCGGAAATTTCACCATGTTTTTCACAAAATTTTATACCACCCCATTTTCCATCAGCCTGCAAGGTAAATCTCGAAAACCGACATCTGTGGGGAAACAGGTCGCTGCCACCTAATCCTAAGGGATACTCGCAAATTCGGGGGAGCCCACAGAACCTCATTCGTCTCTCCTCTGACGTAAGGGCATATCGCAATTTCCACGTGAGCCTTGTTCTTCATACAACTCTGTGGTTGCCAAGGCTCATGTTAAAATAGAGATAGACCCTTAAGTCGGGAGAGCGACGCATTGTCAGGGCAGCGGTTATCAGGAGGGCTAATTTTCTCGGAGTCCCCGATTCGCTTCCGACTTCGGACCCACCGCACTTCCGGCTCCGCTCATCATCCCTCGGCCGCGAAAAAGACATAACTACCCTTCGGGACGACCCCTATCGCCCGTGCTACTGCACGCCACGCGCGGAATTGCAGATACGTCGTTTTGACGGGAGGGCGACGTCTTGTCTCTGCTTGTCTCCTCCTCGCGTCTTGTCTTCATTTCGCGCTGGCCTCGCCCCGGCTCCATTGTCTCCGCAACTGAGACGAATGAAAAAGGGGGACGCGGGGGGCTGCGCGAGGACAATGGCAGGGTGACACTGTGACCCCCCTTCCCCCCTCGCTGATAGAGGGGGAGCTCGGGGTACCGGGTGGATTTCCGTTGAGGCCTCCACGATGCCCGCTCTATTTCCATGGCGAAGACTTCTGTGCTAAGGAAAACGACGTATGAACCTTCAGGTGTTGCCACATTTCTTCTGAAAAATACGAATTTATTTAAAAAGTAAAACAAATTATCATCCCAATTTAAAATGAAATTTTTATTCGGAATTTCAAGTAAAATATATGAAAATTTTAAGGGAAAATATGCGTAGCTTTCTTCCAGAATAAGTTTTTTATTCGAAAGTTTTCTTTCGCAACATTCGAAAGTTCGTTTTTCCTTACCACGGGAGAATTGGTCTTTTTGAGGGATCTCGACTTTTGGCGACTAAAATAACGTGCAAAATTTCGGGCTTTCCCGATAGATTTTGAGAACGAATTCCACAAATGTTGGGAAGTTTCAAAGAAAGGGGGTATAATTTAGCTAGAGCTTTATCACAGGGTCTAAAACTAGGCACGCTACATTCGTAATTTGCCAGATTTTTTTTATTATAAAATATGTATTTCGGAGGAAACTTATGAGTATCTTTCCTTGGTATTTTTAGATACTTTAGGTAAATTAAATTGCGGATAAAATTCTCTTGAAAATTAGAAGAAATATCTTCTCGATTTTCCCTGAAATCCCGAATCCCCCGTATTTTATCAAAGAACGAGTGGCAGCGCCTGAAGGCTCATACGGCGTTGTTCCTTAGCACGGTAGTACATTTCTAGTAGATTACGAGATTTACAGAGCAAAAACATTCACAAGCAAAACGGCAGCACGGGAAGGTTCCGCGGACATGTAAGCGGAGGGGGGTGGGGGGTGGAAGAGGCGCTAAAACCGCGCGGAATTTCCCGGGAGGAAACGCCAGCGGCACACATGTTCCTACATGCTACATTTTCATCAACTTTTATGCCGTCCTCTTCACAGGTATTTTTCTTATCTAATTCTCGCATTTAACGCTACCGCGCTCTCCGCTGCATTCCAGCGCCTCGAGGCAGTCATCCGCGCAAACATCCTTGCACCCTTCCCTGTGGACCCCTTCCCCGAAACTGGAGCATCTCCTCTTCTCCAACTTAGGATTAGAATGTCCTTACACGTCACCCCTTCGACGTAAGGGCCTAAATTCATTTTCACGCGAGCCTTGGAAAGCTTCGAGTTATACATTCGACAGGACTCATTTCAAAGGGCAGTTACGTCCTTATTCAAGCGATATGACCTACCTGAAGGGAAACATGAGGCTCGAAACTTTTCGGTACGAATCTTAGTGGACAACTTTTGAAACTTCAAATGTACTAGATTCATACATTGACCTACATACATGATATACGATAGCTCACACACGCGCGAAAAAAAACGTTGAAAATGAAAAAAAAAAATGTGAATTTGAATTATTGATGTTTTCACTTGATCAAAGCGCATTTTGTTACTTTAGTTTCAATTCCCTTAGCATGTTATTACTGGATTTTTTTAGATTCGTTCCCGCGCCCAAGAGAATATAGAAAACATTGCATTTTAAGTTGAATTAAATTAATTGAAAAAAAGAGATCCAGAGGCGGAAAAAATCCCGATTTGATCAAATGGAACGATTTTAGAGGAGAGCTCGTTATGTTCCTTTATTTTCGAGCGATTTTCTTTCCGCGATATCCAACAATTCCCGTCACACATACTGGTTGTAAAACCTCAGACTTCTTAAAAATTTTCCAAGGCCCTGAGTGAAACTCATTTTCGTAGTTTTTCACCACGACCAATCCACACAGGTCAGTCATTGCGCATCTTTTTGAAAGCCACTTCCCCGCCCGGCCCTAACTCGGCGGCACTCAATGCTACGTCACAATGGGTGCTCCCATAAGAAATACATTGCAAGCACTCAATACTACGTCACTGCGCAGTAGAGTACCAAAACTTGTCTTCGGGAATGACTGACCTGTGTAGATTGATCTTGGTTTTTCACTATCCTAGAAAAATAAATAAAAAAGTAACGAAGCTATACATTTTTCTGTAAATTAATTGACCCATCAATCCCGAAGACGTTACACCCCGATTCAGGACCCCCGAACAAGGGGCCCGGCCCCTCGTCGGAGGCGTAGCCCCCGCGGGATAAATAACACAGTGCGATGCGACGTGTACACTCCCAAAAATCGTGCCGGGGCCCTGGCAGAAGGGGGGGGGGCTGTAGCGGTCCGCGGGTAAATAAGCCCTCGCGATTAGCATATCGCGGAAACGAGCCGGAGATCGCTGGGAGATAGCGAAAAAATAACGCCCGCTCCGAACGTCAGAACAACAGAGTGGTGCCAAATCCGGCCAGAAATAATATGGCCCCGCAGATCGGCTGCCAAAAAATAACTCCCCGTCTCCGTGTCGATTTTCACGTTGAGGATATGAATTTACGTCCTTTCCCGCGGATTGGCTTTGGAACCCTCGAGCTCGGATCCTTTTTGTTTTGGTGCATTTCGACCGTAGTCAATACGTGTATATGTCGCTGGCAAATAGAAAAATCAAATACCTAGGTCAAATACCTAGGCAAATAGTCAAATATTCTAGCTGAGATTGAAATTCTGACAATTTTAGACAAAATAATTGATTGACCCCGTAAGAAAAAATTCTCAGTAAAAATGTGCAGCACAAAATAGTATTTCAAACAATTTTTAGCTCCTGAGAAGGCACTTATCTTGAAATTTTCAGCATGTCAGAGAGCACAGCATTTTTAGAATTTCAACATTTAAAAATATGAGAGGCAATTTAAGAGGAAGAGACAAAGAGAGTTTGAAAGTTTGATGAGATATTTTTCCACAAATATCGAAAACTCGTGAGCTCTCCGCCATAAATTCACAAATTTTTTACCCCTTTCCGCGACAAAAGGGTTGAGACACAAAGATGTTTTCAGGAGACAGAATTAGGCGACAGAAACATGCAAATTCTCAATTTCAGCAGTTCATATTTGCGTCTGATGCTAATGATGAGCGAGAATTTGGCAACTTGGCGCTTGACATGGTCGATAAGGAGGCGTGGGTCAATTTCGAGTAATTTTTCTTTCCCGGGGTGCGTCGACCCGTCTTTTGGCGGCGAAAAATTGTGGCAAACACGGGGTTAGGAAGGGGGGGGGGATCTGGATCGATAACGGAATCAGATTGGCCGGAAACGATGTCTCGGGCAACAGGAGCACCAGCGAATGACCTCTTCCACCCACCGGGAATCGGAATTTATGCGCATTAATACGAAAATCGCTCGGGTGAAGCCATTGTGTGAGGAGCATTCGGCTGAGTGGGTGTGAATTGAGCAGTTTATAACAGCAAAAAATGAGTCATAAAAACGATTACGCTCTG
>NW_017547192.1:4066779-4095388 GCF_001854935.1 Bemisia tabaci
GGGGGTGGGGGGTGGAAGAGGCGCTAAAACCGCGCGGAATTTCCCGGGAGGAAACGCCAGCGGCACACATGTTCCTACATGCTACATTTTCATCAACTTTTATGCCGTCCTCTTCACAGGTATTTTTCTTATCTAATTCTCGCATTTAACGCTACCGCGCTCCCCGCTGCATTCCAGCGCCGCGAGGCAGTCATCCGCGCAAACATCCTTGCACCCTTCCCTGTGGACCCCTTCCCCGAAACTGGAGCATCTCCTCTTCTCCAACTTAGGATTACAATGTCCTTACACGTCGCCCCTTCGACGTAAGGGCCTAAATTCATTTTCACGTAAGCCTTAGAAAGCATCGAATTCTACTGCCATCAGGCCTCATTTCAAAGGAAAGTTACGTCTTTCTTACAGCGATGCGACCAATTTTGAAGAGAAACATGAGGGTCGAAACTTTCCGGTACGAATCTTAGTGGAACACTTTTGAAACTTTATATGTACTAAATTCATACATTGACCTACATACATGATACATGATAATTCACACACACATGAAAATAGACGTTGAAAATGAAAAAAAAGAATGTGAATTTGGATTATTAATGTTTTTGCTTGATCAGAGCGCATTTTGTTACTTTAGTTCCAATTCCCTTAGCATGTTTTACTGGATTTTTTTAGATATGTTCCCGCGCCCAAGAGAATATAGAGAACATTGTATTTTGAGTTGACTTAGATTAATAGAAAAACAGATCCAGAGACGAAAAATATCTCGATTTGATCAAATGGAAAGATTTTAGAGGTGAGCTAAAACGTTTAACATGTTGCTTTGAAAAGAAACTATTATCGAGCGATGTTTTTTCCGATTTCAAACAATTTTTCTCAAACATAGTAACGGTAAAACCTCAAACCTTTTAATATTTTTTGAAAGCCCTGAGGGAAACTCATGGTTTATTCGCTTACCTAGAAAACTAAAGAAAAAAGTAACCAAGCTCTACATTTTTCTTTAAATTGACCCATCAATCCCGAAGACGTTACTCCCCAATTCAGGACCCCCGAACAAGGGGCCCGGCCCCTCGTCGGAGGCGTAGCCCCCGCGGGATAAATAACACGGTGCGATGCGACGTGTACACTCCCAAAAATCGTGCCGGGGCCTGGCAGAAGGGGGGGGGGCTGTAGCGGTCCGCGGGTAAATAAGCCCTCGCGATTAGCATATCGCGGAAACGAGCCGGAGATCGCTGGGAGATAGCGAAAAAATAACGCCCGCTCCGAAACGTCAGAACAACAGAGTGGTGCCAAATCCGGCCAGAAATATGGCCCCGCGGATTGGCTGCCAAAAAATAGCTCCCCGTCTCCGTGTCGATTCTCACGTTGAGGATATGAATTAACGTCCTTTCCCGCGGATTGGCTTCGGAACCCTCGAGCTCAGATCCTTTTTGTTTTGGTGCATTTCACCATAGTCAATACGTATACATGAATATACATCTCTCATCGTGTTTGAGTGTCCGAGAATTTACGGATCCAGGGTGACATTCCAAGGGGAGGGGGGGACATCCCCGTTCGCCCCATAAATAGGAGGAAAAACAATGGAAGGAAGAAAGTAGGAAGGAACAGAGGGAGGAAGAAGCAAAGACGCTTATATCTGCCAATCATTCAAGACGAAATTGACTTAAACTGTGATGCTTTAACATTTCGACAATTTCCAGGGGGGAGGGGAGCCCCTCAGACCCCCCTAACGCCCTCTCCCTCCATTCGAAGTGTCTGAATCCGCCTATGTGTTCATGTTATGATAAGCGTCGGAAGTGCTTAAGGTAGGACTGGGTGACGAGTTTCCTTAGATTTTAAAATCCCCTGACTTATGCCAAAATGTTAACAATTTATGGACAAGGAATAGTCAGATGTCCACAGATTTCTGAAAAGTGCATTTTTTACCCTTTTCGAGACATCCTTTAAAGGGTGATGAGACAAGACGAAGTTTTCAGGAGGCACATTCAGAGCGAAGTCCCAAAGTCTAAGACACCTGCAAATTCTCCATTTCAGCGGTTCGTGTTTGAGTTTGATACCAATAATGAGCAAAAATTTGGCAACTTGGCGCTTGACATGGTCGATAAGGAGGCGTGGGTCAATTTCGAGTAATTTTTCTTTCCCGGGGTGCGTCGGCCCTTCTTCTGGCGGCGAAAAATTGTGGCAAACACGGTGGGAGGAGGGGGGGATCTGGATCGATAACGGAATCAGATTGGCCGGAAACGATGTCTCGGGCAACAGGAGCACCAGCGAATGACCTCTTCCACCCACCGGGAATCGGAATTTATGCGCATTAATACGAAAATCGCTCGGGTGAAGCCATTGTGTGAGGAGCATTCGGCTGAGTGGGTGTGAATTGAGCAGTTTATAACAGCAAAAAATGAGTCATAAAAACGATTACGCTCTGCTGATTCCCTTGACCCTGGCATAACGTCTCAGAAGCTGGGAATAACTTGCAAAAATCTGTGTAATCGCTGAAAATCTCTCGTGAGGGAGGTCAAAAGGTTAAAAATTCCGAAAAATCTGGTCAAATAACGTTTTAGCGGGGAAAATTTGGTAGGTTACGGGGGCTGGAGGGTAAAAGATCAGAAGCAAGGTGTGAATGATCGATTATCGATGTATAACAATTTGAAACTATGGTAAAAGATCGTTCATGAAGGTGTTCGTTGCGAACATTCTGTTCATCGGTCATTTTCCAAAGATTTTAGTGGCAGATCAATCGATGTATCGCAAAGCACGCCACACGATTGTTCAAGATTATTCCGAGCGTACTGTCTTAAAAACTGAGTCTTACCAGCAAAAATCAGTAGAATAGATGACATTTTCTCATGGGAAGGAGAACTATAAGTCTTGTGAATTTTAATTTAGCGCCCTTAAACAAAAACTCAACATTAGCGAAATTACCATCGTTTTTATACTTTTTATTTCAGTATGATATGCTTCGTGATTCTCCTCTCTGCGTTAATGTGTTCCTAAATGCCGGAGAAAAAGGCGTTCGGCAGAGATTCTCGAAAGTTCGGTCAAAGGCACAAAGGGTCTTAAAACGGATCGCACAGTTGTGGAAACTTCCTCCGCTTGGATTTTTCATTCTTCTAAGGACGATAGCTCATCATTTATGGCTCAGTTGGGCGGCTTTTACTGCCCCAGAAACTTTGAGTCTCTCGTGGCGCGGCGAACAATTCAGAGCGAAACTAAAAGCATCATTAAAACACGATGCAATGACAAAAAAAGAGGGAAAAAATGAAATTAATAACGAGGCCAAAAGCCAAAAACCGTCGCTGGATTCTCCGGGGTGCTTGCGTCTTGAGGACTCCAACTCTTTAACGAGTAAAATGAAAAAGACAACAAGATGCCCACAAGGGACGAAACAAGGGGGCTGTCTCTACGAACAGAGATAGAGAGATGAGGGGACCATTGCTGCAAGATTTTAGACGCAACATCAACGTTTTGCTATTCAAAATTCTAAAGCTTTTAAACACATTAAATCTATAAAGGGACTGAAAGAAGTTCGATGAAAGGCGCGAGTTGGGAAGTGGGAAACGTTATGACGGCATTCCGTAAATTCCTTGTTTCCAAAAAAAGAAAAGGAAATCCGCATCTAAATGCTGCAAAATCGACTCAAAAGATTTACTTTTTCACAAAGGTATGACTCGGTAATTTCTGTCTGAAATTTTGTTGATTTTGGCGTTTGATCGCAATTTAGAGGTAATTAATTGTCTATCTTAGGCCTTTAACCCTTGATTTTGACCCCTAAAGAAGATTTCAATGGAAATGCTTGGTGAAGGGCTCAAAGAGCTTGTAATAACGATATTCCACCTAACTTTTTCGTGGTATCCAGACCCCCAGAGACCGGAAGAGGAGTACGTTGGAATTCAACATTATTTTAATAAACTCAAAATGATCGAGGTATGCATGACAAGCAGAACAGGGATTGATTATGAGCTCAACTTAAGCGCTGTAAAATGAAAATAATTAGGGCGATGGGGGTAGAGTGGGACGAAACAAATGTTAGTTCCGTTTCTTCGTCGCTCAACGAGTGCAAAAAGGTTGACTCGAGGGAGCCAACAAAGGGACGAGGGACGACAGCTCCGGGATGGAGGGACGAAGATGATCTCGGACTCATTAACATATTATTGCCAGCGCCTCGCGACCGATCTACATTTCAATTATTAATCGCCTTTCCCTCCCCTCCCCTCCCCGCCCTTCTGTCTTCGCGCAATGATTGATTAAAAGCTTCAGTTTTGGCTCGGGTTCCATTCTGCGCAGGGTTCAGCTAGCCCCAACGATGAAACCGTCCCATCGCCTGCCTGAGAGCCCCTGAAATCCCCGCCCTTATAAATGTCATCTTATTATTCAATGGGGAGGGGATATGGAGGACGGACGGGTGGAAACAAAAAATTAAAAAAGCGAAACTTTGAATAAATAAACACATGGACTATATTTTACCAAGTCGCTTTGACATCCCACTGAGGCCGAAGAATTTTATGATATGCATCTAATTATTTGATCAACGTCATTATTTTTTATTCTATTTTTAGATCTATTAATTCCAATTAATTATAGTAATGACTAGGATTATAATAATTGGTATTAATTCTTCTTTAATTTATACGTATACATACAACCTTTTTATTTACATTTGTTATTCAGAATATTTTGATATAGATTAGGTCATTGACATTAAGGACCATTTCAAATAGGTTTGATGAAAATAAAAATCGGTTCGTGGTGAACCGATCGGATTCGAAAAACAGCGCTACAAAGTTATAGATTTTGTGGGATGGAACCGGGACACGCTTGTTTCAATTTCCGGGCCGTGATGTGGGGTGCGCTTGCATAGGTGGTGAAGGATCAGGTGTTCGTGTACTGAGAAGCTTCACGCGCCCTTTCTCACGGAATTCGCCCCCAAACGAAATAAGATCGAGATCAGAGAGGTTGCCTGATGGCATGCCGTCCAATTTTCTCGAATGAATGAAAAAACCTATAGCACAACCATTTTTAGTGAGATCCCCTTGTTAATGATAAAATTAATTTCAGAACGTGACTTTTGTTCCTATGTGTTAAACTCGGTCCTGCAGGCCGATCATTAAAAGGATAGACACAACGGTAGACAAAGAGGACAGAAGTAAAATGAAATGATTCTAATGGTTGAAAGGGGTGATTACATTGGAAAAAGGGGGTGAGTGACAAACGGCGACCTGGAAGATATGGTCCATAATTTCCACTCTTAGTCTATGACAAACACCCATTTCAACCATTAGGATAGCGCAGTTTTTGTTCTCTGACGCTTTACCTATATCACTCTCAATACTTAGCAACTTTCAGCATATTTTTCGTGGTTGATATTGTTAAAAAAAAAAAAAAAAATTCAGATAAAATTCCAGTGAAGTGTGTGCACTCTCGATTTCCAAATATGCAATCATTAAAATTTATTGAGCCGGCTCATTGCAAAATATTTACTAAACACAAACATTTTAACGAGATCAAACGATGTTTCAAACCAGTTCATCTACTTTGGAGTCTCTAGTATTCCTTTTTTTTCAGTAACGAGACGTCGGAATCGAACCGCGAGTCTCCTAGTCCCCGTTCGGCAACGCGGTAGAAGCACTATCTCTAGTTATCTCTTCGACTCGATCACACCTCTCGCGCAGGTAATCACCATTTTTCTTCCCCCTCCCTCTCCCCGGATTCCGGTCGACCCGTCAACGGTCGAGGGGTTAAAAAATGAAATCAAGGTAACGCGAGTAAATAATTTAAAACCAAACAAACGACCGGGGTAAGAAGGATGGAGGAGTTAGCGTCACGGACGTAATCCCTTATTTACTTCATCGTCCCTACGACGTAAGGGCGTAACCCGATTTCCACCTGACCCCTTTTCTCCATATAACTCCAAGCTTTTCAGGACTTAAGTGGGAATAGAGATACGCCCTTTTGATTAAGGATCGACGACTTGTCTGGCTGTGCGGTGGGGCCCGCGGACCGCATTTTTCTTGCGTCGTCAGTTTGTTTGTGTGTGTTTTACTTGAAGTGGGGTGACTAATTGGGGCGCTCTCGGTAGGCTCCGATATTCGGGGTCGCCTCTAATAAGTATTAATGAAATGGTTTGTCGGGACGTCGAAAATTGTGGTGCGCTGGATTTATTCCCAGTCTCGCGGGTCCCCAACCTAAAACCGAATATATCGATTATCTGATGCGCCTTGGAATGAAAGGGTTCTTGTGGATCTCAGGGTTCAAGTTCCGGATGTGTTGGGTTTTAAAATCGACCGATTCAACCGTGATTTTCAAGATTGAGTTCGGGGGGATGGGGTTTAAGTTTTGTCTTCCCTCCCTTCGCCGCAAACCGAACTCTAATTAGCTTTCGCGGGGCCGTGGTCTGATTTATTGGCTATGTCGTTCGATATATTAGTGATGTTGGTTGGCTACACTATAAAAAGAGACGTACCCTCGATGTGCTCGCGATGTTAAAGTCGGGGTGTTTCTTGCAATCAGATCTCCTTGCGTTCGATAGAGATTTCAGTAATTTGATAATGACATTTCTCTGTCGCAAGCAATTTGGATTCCTCGGCATATTGTGATATATTTGCGGTTGAATACGAAAACGTACAAATTCAGAAGTAAAGAAAGATTATATTAAGTACTTATTATTATGCTTGGAATGCAAACGGGCGTTTTTCTCTCTTTTGAGTGCAGGATACAAGAGCCAGTGGCGATTCTGCTAGTTGGTAACACTGTTTTCCTCTATTTAAATCTATTAAAAATATCGATTTCAGACCAGACAACCCGCCTCGCCAAGAATCGATTATTTAGCATACATTTAAATGGAGAAAAAGCAGAGTTGCCGACTAGCAAAAATCGCTGCTGACCACAGTTAGCACACTCGCGAGTGCGCACAGCGAGATTAGTGACCCCAGTCGGGTTTCGTTGGGTTAAGCAACTAAATTAACTGCCAGGCAAAGCGCAGTGTATCGCCAGGATTTGAAGGCGCTTCGAGTTGCGTTTGTGCTTTTTAAGTTTTTTTATGAATGAAACCTTCACCATATCGACGGGGATTACAGCTCAATATAATACAGCTATTATAGACACTCAATATAAAATTTGCACTTGAAGTTAACGTTCTTCCATAAAAATTGCAAACATAAAAAATTGATACATCGCAAATTGCTGGAATGGCGTTTCGTTTTCCAAAAATGCACTTTAGCCAATGTGCTAAAGAATTCAGACCCAGAATCAGGCCATCCGTTCTTCATGTGCACCAGCGATGGCGATTCTTGGTAATCAGTAATAGTCTGACTCCACTATTTAACTCCATCACACAGAATTGATTCTCGGAGGGGCAGGGTCGATAGATATCGATTATTTTCCATACAATTAAATAGACGAAGCCCAGAGTGACCGATTTTCAAGGACCGCCACCGAGCTAGGAGGCTCGGTTTTATGGGATCGGATTAGGAGTGCGAAGGCGTTGGGTGATTAATAAACTGGACCTGCTCTGGATCGTTGGATCGTTATCGTTCGACCTTGATCGATAGATAACATTACTATGATAGGGATTCATCGATCGATACCGACTCTGAATCGATCGGCTGCTGGAATTTTAGCCGCAGTGAATGAACTGATCGCGGGGCTTTAGTGGCTGCTCTGGGCGTTAAGCGATCGATTTTACGATCGTTTCGGGCTGGTACTGCCGTGTTCCAGTCAAAACTGAGGCAGTAAAATACACGCACCCAACGACACAAAGATCAGTCTGCTTGGGAGTTCTCCGTTCTGACTGACGTCTTCCTTTCGTACTGGCCGTTGCTTCCAGCTGCTCCTGATTCGCACATAGTATTTCACCTCGTAGATCTGATTTTTTTCGAAGAATTTAATGTGCACCTTTCTACGTGATACAGACGAATACATTGCCCACACTGCTCTCTTCTCTATAGTGTAAAAGTTACTTGTTGATAACTACCATAATTCGTCGTTTTTCTCACGAGAGAACGTAACTAAATTCCAATGTTGCCACACATTTCTGCGCGGATTGCATTGTTGCTGAAAGAATTTTGGGGATTTCTAACCGAAAATGTCACCAATTTTTCTTCTGATCTGATGAAAAAATTGGACAAATTTTTGACGCTAAGTATGCAGGTTTATTCTCGAGGAAAAAATCGATTTTTTGTGTTAATTTTGCAACCTTGGAATGGAGTTACGTTCCTTAGTACGGAAAACGACGAATTAGGCTAGAAACAGCCTTGACCTCTGAATTTAACCTTTTGCTTCACTTGATTACATTGCTTAAATAGGTATATTGTTGAATATATTGTCTCTTGAGATCAAAATGCCTAGGTTAATTGGGAGGCAGTGCTTTTTCGTAAAAGTGCGATGGGCGTTAATTTTCGCACAATTGAACCGTGCTTTCCCTCCGCGACAAGTAACACTCATACTTAGTACCAACACGCACAATGACGAATTTGCATTTTTTAACGTCCGAGACGTCAGCGGCGGAGTCTTGAAAATTTCCTTCCGGCCGCTCTGAATTGATGGCTATCACTCCCCCGAGGAGGACTTTGCATACGAGATTAAGGGGCGCTCCGAGGGAATTTGGCACGAACAATGGGGGCCAAACGGGGAGGGGGCGGGGCTATTGTTTGGGCCAAAAACTCGACTGACATAAAGGCGAGCATTGTCGCCATTCCAAGCGAATTTGCGGCCACTTCTCACACGGGAAATCTTGTGCCCACTACTCCGCCGTGCTACGGAAAAACAACGCATGAACATTCGAATGTTGCCATATTTCCTTCCGGAAAATATTTATTTCCTAAGAAAGTTGTACATATTTTTCCTTGAAATTTTCGGATGTTTTAAATCAAATCTCGAACCGAATTCTCTAAAAAAATCGGAAGGAAAATATTTTTAAATATCCCCAAAAATTCGTGATTTGTCAAGAGAAATTTGGCAACGTCTGAAGGTTTATACGGCGTTTTTCCTTAGCATGGTAGTACTGGACGCCGAGTTCGCAAACAATGAGGCGCCGTAACAGTATACCGCTCGGCGGAAACCGCGAATAGGCGCGAGTTCCCTGTGAGAGTTGCGTGGTTTTAGAGTGGCAAGGCGTTCGCCGGAGACCCGGACTGAGGAGAAGACGAAGTTATACAGGACTCGGAGTACAGTGGGAACGGTAGGCTGATTCTTGTTTATAGACAGAGCTATAGACAAAAATCACAATGAAAAATTGAGATATTTATTAGGTGCTTGTTATAAACTAAGGAGTAAAACGATGGTCTATCTATTGGGTCTCTCTTCCTTATCCCTATTGTCTATTGCAACTACCCGCTTCCACCGACAGAATCCCTCCACAGGGTGTCTATTGAAACAGGCTGGCCAAATATCAATGCTCTTCTAGTACTTTTTCAGTACGATCCCAAGAAATTCAGTGCCTCCTCAACAGAAAAATTCAGCACTTCTACATCTACAGTACATCTACAGTACATCTGCAGTACATCTACACACAGAACACAGTACATCTACATCTACACACAGACACATCACAGTACATCTACACATCTACTTGAGGAAATTCGAAAAAATTTCAAAAATTTGAGTTTTTCGCTGAAATTGCGACAAAAGAACAAAATAATGAGTGAAATTCCGAACCTACTTGCGGATTTTCCGCACTTTTTCAGTACTTCCGGACCGCCCTTAAAAAATCAGTAATATTTCCGGACTTTCATGAAATTCCGGACTTGTAGACACCCCGCTCCAAATTCCTTTCGTCTTCTTCGTCTATAGCCTTGTCTATTAATTTCAATAATCTGCCCGCTGGACACTCTAAAACGACGGTGGATCCAGCAAATCCGGAGACCCGGTCCACGGAGCGCCGAGAGACGGAGAATCCTCGAATAATATTCACATAATAACATAACAGGGACTCTGATTATCGATCCACAAAAACTAATAAGCACCGGCGGGAAGAGCGCGGCGCTGCGAGGGAAAAATCCCCGGGAAAAAACCGGCCGAATCGGTCAAGCACGGCGGAGCCAAGACACCGCGTCGAATTTTGTTCAAACACGATCACGGCTCCATTGAACTTNGGGGGGGGGGGGGGGGGGGGGGGCCGAGGCATCTCCCGAGCGTCTTTTTTCCCCGGGTAATTGCTTTTTTCACAGGTCCATTGTCGATGGTCGATGTCGCTGCGCGGAAGGCGGAATAAATATCATAAACATTATTTTCATTAGCCGGGCGAACAACGGACATGGATGCGAGTGCGGGTTCCGTTCCGTCCGTAACGGGGTTGTCACGGATTGCGGCGGCCCGAAGAGGCGGTGAAAAATATGCTATCCGCTAGCTTTTTATCGCCGCTTTTCGCCGACGGATAAATCCGACGGTGTAATCTCGCCTGCGTGTTCCCTTGGGTTTTTTTTAGAAGAGCTTTTTGATGTGGTGAACGTCTGCATTATTTGGAATCGAACTAAGTGTTTGAGGAGTGATTTGCGCGACGGACAAACGTGACCTAACATAACCTCCAGGACGCAATTTAGGGGCATCTGAACAGCGTTAACCGAAACAGCTTAACTGCACTAGACGCTGTTTAATTTTTTGTCACGTATTGAGTATAGACGGAGGTCTATCGGTTTTTATTTTATTTTTTATTTTTTTAAATCACAATATGATACCTGTGTAATAAAAAGTGAGTGCATCAAACATGGTATTATAGATGTATAGTAGAGTGGGAAAATTTCAACAATAAAACTTCTTAGAAAGTTCGTCTTTTTTATACGAACATCTTTGGACTTCTCCCTCTCTTTTCCCTCTCCCACCATTTTCGGCCTAACCCCTCTTCATCTCTTTTTTTCGCCAACTTTGACACTAATATATCTGTACTTTCCTTTCACTCTTTCATCAGTCATGCTTTTCTCACTTTTGTATCTCCTGTTTTTTTTTCCTTCAGAAAAAATCATCCCCTAAGACCGAACGAATATCTAGGGACTTCTCTCTTCCTCTCGTCTATTTCCTACCTATTCCTCCCTAATATCTCCATGCTCTCTTCCCACTCATCCTCTTTCACGTCCTTGTCTCAATTTTTCATCTCGTGAATTTGTTTTTCTCAAGGAGAGAAAAGCCCACCCCTTGAACCCCCCCCCCCTCCACCGCCGGCTTCGCGTTCGTCTTCATCAGGGATGCAAAGAGGATTGCCTGGAGGTCGGAAACCGCGACGACACATCTAGCGCGGTCACACCCGACGTCGCAGGGCGCCTTAATGGCCGGCTCAAAGTTCCGACAGTGGACAGCGGACGACGCAACGGTGGGGTCCGCGGAAGCTGTTAACGCCGCGGCCGGGGATTAGTGATGAATAAGCGAGGAGGCCGCGACCCCGTCTTCCGCGCTGCGGAAAAACGTCCTATCAACAACTAGACGTTGCCTAGTTTATTCCCATACATATAAACCATATTGTACCAATTATTTAAGTGTATTTTCCTTCGGACTTTTCAATGAATTCAATTTACAATTTAATCTTAAATCCTTGAAAATTTGGAGGAACACTGGAAAAAAAACACCATGGATCTAGAGTCTTAAAAACATCGACAAGAAAAAGTACTCTTGATTCAATCAGAATCTAGCTTAAATCAAGAACCAAGCCTCTTAATTTAAGCAGATTTCGTTTTGATTCAAGCTAAAATCCGATTGGATCAAGAGTATTTTTTCTTGTCAATGTTTTCAAGAGTCTGGACTCAAGATCCAATGTGTTTTTATTCCAGTGAATAATCTCCATGTCGAGGGCACACAGTAAAATCAAGCATTTCGTCAAATGCGTAGGCAAACAGTCAAATATTCGTGCTATCATAGAAATTCTGATTCTTCCTACTGTTGGACAAAATAATTCATTGCTTCCATTAAAAAGAATTGTCTGCATAAATTGTCGTCATACATTAGTATTTTACGCAATTTTTAGCTCCTGGATGAACCTGTATTTTAAAACTATCAGCAAGTCATGAAATACAGTTTGTTTAAATTTTTAACATTTACATATGGAAGAACCGAAAAAAGTTCGTAGATTCGTTAAATTATACCCCCAAAATATTGAAAACTAGTGAGCTCTTCGCCGCACAAACTTACAATATTTCGTGAACTGTAAAAATTTGACTCTGGTCAAGCATTTGATGCAATCCCTGATTTGACTAACTATCTGCGACATCCATATCTTAACTTAATAATTTGCCTTAGGAAACTTGGCAACGTTAGAATGTTCATACGATGTTTTTTCCTTAGCTCGGTCCGGTCCCCGCTCTGCGTCGCATCACGTGTCAGGTGTCACCGGTCATCGTGACGTTGACCACGCTCTCCATTCATTCGCAATTACCGCCGTGCCGGGCAGAAACGTCATGACTATGTATGATTTCCTAGGAAGTTGAGTGGTTTTTACCATAGCCGGATATATCTCTCGCGACGGGATCCGGGACCGGGATCAAGGGTCCCTCCCCGCGATGTCAACTTGCACGCTTTCGAACGCTTTGATGGGGGAAGAATAAAGTATTTTCGAGTCATATTTGGCAAAGGCGCTTCAATTAATGCGGTTGTAACTGAGGGGATCCGACTGAGTCACTGATATCTCGGTTCGTTTCGTTGTTGTTCCTTCGTCGGCTCCTTGATTCACGCCAGCTTCGCGTACAGGGATTGTGGGACAATATTAGGGTGGCTAAAAGTAGGCATTAAGGCAAAGGCAGACAAAAAGAAAATCCAGTTTGGACCAGGCGAAAATTTTTGGCAATATGTCATCTCTTCATAGCTCGAAATGGTTCTATCTTCGGAGAAAAGTTACATTTTGAGCTCTGGAATATTACAGACCTAAAATTCTGACGTTACCTCCACCAAAAAACGGTGTAAGGCAACTGCTTCGACCGCTATCTCAAATGTCATCTGATAGATCAAGATGTTTAGAACTTTTTAGGTGTCTTATTTCCTGATAATATCACGCTTTTCCTTTATTTTTGGAGGAAAATCCCTGATAAAACCCCACGATTTACTCTTCAAAATCACAAATCTCTACCAATTAAGGCGCCTGCCACAGCCCGGTGGCAGATTTACAATGGGGAAACACTGTTTTTCCTGAACTAAAATCCATTAAAAACATCGATTTAAGGCGAAGCAAGCTGTCTCACCAAGGATCGATTGTTTGACATACATTTAAATGGAATAACAGTGTTACCAACTTACGAGAATCCGCGCTGCCAAAGGAACCGCTGCCCTCGAAGTGACCGCGCGATTCTCATTTACGATTTCGCTTCACCTGGGAGCATACCCTACGCACCGGTCTCCTATCGCACCGCCTCGCTCGCTTCATTTACTCGCAGCGAGTTGCGAGTTGCGAGACCTACTTACGCGTGCTTGCTCCATGCTAATTTCCATTTAATAGAATCGTATTCACATCAACCACCGCGGCGGCCGCTCGCCGATTCGCTCGCTCCATTACTCCTTCACTACTTCCCGACAATGGCAACTCCGCTCCCAAGCACGGTTGCCAAATCGTGCGATTAACTATGGATATTCCCATGCGTTTAAATGGAGAAAACTGCCGAATTTTCAGCGCAATCTGGCAATTCCAAGTCCATTTTGCACGAAAATGAATGCACTTTATCACCGGGCAAAGCTCGTCGCACTTACCGTCCGTTGCAATAAGCGTGCCCTTGATTTGCCGCTCCCAGTGCCCCCCCCCCCCCCCCCCCCCCCCCCCNGGCCGACCCGCCAACCTGGATCCTCTAGCCGGCCGCTGGTGATGTCCCTTTCTCTCAATGGTCTCCGAATCATTAGGCGCCGAACCGCGAATTGACACGTTGGAAAGACTAGAAAAGACAAAGGGCGTTTCTCAATTTGCACATGCGCCCCGGAAGGCATAGATTTATACGGAGAGCAGGGGTCATGAGGAAATTGAGATATGTCCTTGCGTCACAGGTGCGACGAAATACGTCCAAATGAAGCGGACTCTGAAAGAAACAGTCTAGGGGTTACTCACTCAATACTTTCGAGAGTTGCTCGATTTTCATTGCTCAAGAGTATACTGCGATGTGCTTACCTGCAACAAAGAAAGGGAAGGACATAATTAGTTTGCAGGTTCGTCAAATAATGCACACCATGTTAAAATGTAGACTAAGCCAAAAGCTAGCTTTCGCTAGTTTAACACGTTAAACGCGAGTTCACGCCTCGCGCCTTCAATTTTGCAGATGCAACTCGGACATCCATCAAGCACGAATAGTTGTATCTCTGCGCCGCGTCGTCACCAACGGACGTTCAAATGACCTATTATCAGTGTATTTTCCAAAAAAAAATACACTATTTGTGTAATTTGATCTCCAATACTATGATAACATCAACGCAGACCCTCACATCCGAAAATCAAAGGTGAAAATTGAAGACATCCCGGTTTTCAACACCGAGTTCATGATTTTCCAGGATTATTTTCATTCCTCGAGGATGAAAGCTCTGGATGTAAGCACCACTCTCGAACGTGACTGAGGATGCACCGCGCTTTTTCCGCGTGCTCTTGCGCTCGGATTGGTCGAATAAACCGACTCGGCCGTGCAGCGAAATGCTTGCTCGTGTGAGAGCCGCGAAATCATGCCGTGCGAATTCGTGGGTCCCCGAAAGCACGCGACTTACATCGGTCCAGGCGGGTGGGTGGGAGGGAGACCTGGCTCCTGCGGTATTTCGGGCTGAGTTTCTCGAATTTTCCGGCCGAGTTTCCCGAATTTTCCGGCAGTTTTCTCGGCTCGCCGGAGCTTTTCCGCTTCTTGAGCGCGCTTTCGACCGACCGGGCTCTTAATCCAAGCTCTGCTCATCTCGGCGTAAGGAATCGTTGTCCGTTGCCGTCTCGTCGTAATTCTGTTGGTTTTCAGTATTACGAATCAATATGAATCCAAGAAGAGTGTATATGGCTCTCCCTGTGAAATTTTGAAGGGAGGGGGGGTGATTTTTTTGAATGGGCATCATGCAAACGCAAATTTTTCATAACTTACGAATTAAATTCAAAATTGGCTGTAAAGCTAAGAAAAATTATATCTTTACAAAGTGATAGAATGATTTTTTCACGGAAAATACAGGTTGCAAAAGAAAGAAAAAAACTGCGAATTTTGTCAGGGGGCCTGTTCAAAATCGGCAAACTTTCTTTCCATCTCAGCGTCCTCATTATTGAATTTGATAGGCAAAGCTATAGAGAAAGAAGACACTGGAAAAAATGGAGAGCTCCTTTAGGTCAAAACATGTGGTTGTTATAGAGTAAAGGGGAAAATGATGCATTAACTTTAGGGGTTCTCGTGGGTTGCGGTTAGTTAATCTAATACTTACCTATTTTGCCCATTGCAACCACCCGCTTCCCCCAATAGGATCGCTTTATTTACTCTTTGTCAACAGCTTTGTCTATCAATTTTCAATAATCGGCCCGCAGGAGCTGGGAGCTGAGCGACAACGCAGCGGCTCGAGTATTCCGCGAAGGCTCGCAAAGCCCCGGCAGAAAGCTTTCGAGCGCTCCGAATTCTTCCGTGTCCCGCCGCAGCTTTGCAACGTTGCCACATAGCCGAAAAACTGTCGATTTCACCGCCCTCCACGTCTCGGAACGTGACGGATCCGGCTCGCGCGCGCCGCGTATCACGTCGAGTTTTTCGCTGGACCATAAACGAGGGAATTCGGGGAAGCGCCGAGTTATGGACCCGAATATATTATCCGCCGAGGCGAGTTGCCAAATCGTGCATCGGCGTTCTCGTCCTCACGGATACAAATGCGTGATATCCGGCAAAATTTGGCAACTGCGAGAGCGACGACGTCTGTTCGCGCGGGAAATTCGAATTTTCGGCGGCCCGACGGACACCGGATCGGTGAGAGCTGGCCGGTGCGCCGGCGACATATTTCGTCCGGTTGAGCTGTCGCGCCGTTTTCATGTTTTCCAGTTTATGGCGAAACGCGATCCCTCTCGACCGTACCCCTTTTTATGAAGGGGGGGGGGCTACGAAGGGGGACGGTGGGGTTGGGGGTGAATTCCCGGCCGGTCCGCTCTGTCGATGGTCGGTTGACCGCACGGCTGGACCGATGGCCTGAGCACTGTGCAGTGAGCGGTGCCCAAAAATGAAGCTATGTAGCACCGGGAAATTGAGGTTTCGTGACGTTGAACTGTTTTGATTATGTAGGTTGGAGGTCGTTCGGTGGTATCATATGGACATGATGCGCGAAAATTTCAGCAGGGAGGAAAAACTTTTTCGGCACGGGTCTACTCATAGGTTATGGAAGTTTCCAGGTCCCTAGAAAGTCCCTGATTTTTCCTGACTTTCCAGATTCTCCAAATCGCCGGGAACCCTGAAATTCATAATAGCTCCGAAATCTTGTAGGGAGTTTATACACTCGGACGACATTTAGAAATTAGGAACTACAATCTTTGGCTCATCCGTAAAAACACTTATAGGCTTTGAGAAACTTTTGGTACATACGTCATTTCTGAACTAAGCCAGATATTAGAGCTCCTACTTGTAAAATATGGTTCATTTAAAAGTCAGTTGCATTTTTCTGTTTTCAGGGTTTCTAACTTCAACGATGAAGTGTAATTAAGGAATACAGATGAAACGAATTTTTTCATTTTCCATTCCTCTTTCATTCCACTCCTTCTTCCTCTCGAAGTTTCTTTGACAGCGAATAGCCAGTCCGCTGGAAGTTGGGTCCGATGGAGAAAAAAGTATCTCTGACCCTGCCCGACCCGGCCACGGCGTCGTAAATCGAGACGATGCTCTGCTCAACTGTTGGAAACATCCCTTGATCATGTCAGACGACGCGTGATGCGGGCGCCCCCCATCGCACCCCCACCCCCCNCTCCCGCCACTTATCTCAGGGCTTTTATTTTGCAACTGACATCGGCACTTTGCTCTTTATGCCTCTTACATCTTTCATCCTTCGTAACAGGTGGCTCGTTCGCTACGGCGGGGGCACGTAAACCTACCCCCGGCAACCCCCCACCCCTTCCCGCGATAGTGCATTTGATTAAGCTGTATCGTATCACGAAACTTCGTTCGCGACGCGGGGTTCTGATTGAAATAACCCGGATGCGCGAGGCGTTCGGGTGAGAGATAGTATCAAGTGCAAATTTACGTTGTCAGTTTTTTAAGCTGATCTCCAGCGCACGGTTGCACTTTCAGGGCAGAGGAAATCTCAAAATCCGATTTTTCGACTCTAGTCAAGAAAAACGTATTTATGAATATTTCGCCTCCGCTACTTTAGACGGTCTCATTTGAACAATCATAGGGTGTCTACTAAAATTTCATTTTGGATTTTCCTGATATTTTAGACGAGATTTCCTGATTTTTCGCGCGAATAAATTGACACTTATTTGATTTAAAACATCAACATAATTGATGCATTGAATCAAATGTTTCAAAAATTCTTGAAACGCTCAGAAATTCTTGGTTCATGACCGTTTACCCTGATGTTTCCTGATGACATCGAATTTCCTGATATTTTCCGGGTTTTACCGACAAGACACCCTGAATCAGTACTGGGTTGAAATTCGACAATTAGATTTTTTACAAAAATATACATGGGAAATTTTTGGCCAGAACTTTTCTCATATTTGCGTGAGATCAAAGGAAAAATCAGTGAAATTTTCAGCAAGAAATCGATAGGATTTTTCTCGGAAAAATGCAACACACTGGAAAAAAAACATTGGATCTAGAGTCCAGACTCTTGAAAACATTGACAAGAAAAAAATACTCTTGATTCAATCGGAATTTTGCTTGAATCAAAACGAAATTCGCTTAAATTAAGAGGCTTGGTTCTCGATTTAAGAGTACTTTTTCTTGTCGATGTTTTTAAGAGTCCGTACTCTAGATCCAATGTGTTTTTTTCCAGTGCAAGCTAGGGGAAATTTGGCAACATTGAAATGCAGTTACGATCTTTCATGAGAAGAACGTCGATTTCTCCTCGGACAGGCACACAGCACATGTCAATCAAACGAATTAACGAATAAGAAAGGATACACAGACGGAGGGATGCGTTCTCTGGGACCCGTGGCTCAATTCCCTGCCCTCCATCAGGACTCCATTTAATCCAGGCGGGCAGCCACTCGAGGGACTGGGATCATCCCGGAAGCATCAAAAAAGTCAAAACTTACGGCGGCCGACCCGAGGTTCCGCCGTAAACACTTGAAAGAATTAAACTTCGCCGTGGGCATCCGCTCCTTTTGTCGGGCAACTTCTCGACCGGGGAAAAAAACGGAAAACTTCGGCTCGCCAACGCAAGCACTCGGAGCCAACTTTTACGCTTGGCAGCGGCAACTCCAACTTTCAACTTTGAGAGCTTAATTCGCGCTTGTTTTCGCCCCCGCCCCCCACCTGCCGCCTCGGAGGTTATTTTTCGGGAGACGGCTTGCCTCGTTCGGCGGGCGGTCGTCATCAAGGCGCAACTTGGCTCTAACGATAATACTAGAGCGCCGTTCGACGGGAAAACGCAACCAGCGTTGCAACATCGGAAAAGGTGTAGATTTTGATCGGGGGGAAAAAAGAACCTTGGAGTTTTCCGGAAAATATCTACGTATATGAGAAAAGCTTTATTTATTCATCATATTTATATACTAATTTATAGGCTAGACAAACAGGGGCACGGCCCTAGTTAGAAGTTAGAAAAAGAAGAAGAAGAAAAGCAACCTTCGTCACGGTGTCCAGGAACTGAGAGAATCTGGAATGCATCGGGAAATAATGACAAATCTCCGAGAAAATCAGGAATATCAAGGGTAATCGATATTCTGCCGTCTCAATGGTGCATTTTCATTTAAACTAGGTGATTCACGTTGACTCTGCGCTACATTGATAAAACGAGAAAGTAAACATTTGTGTTCTCGTTGTAAAAAAAAAAGGAATTGAATGTTCCGTCGAGAGGTAAAACCGCATACTGAATCAAGCATATTTCTGCTTGATATGCTGCTTGATGAAAATTTTTGGTTGGTAGATGCAAGGATATTTTCTGCTTGATTCTAAAAAAATTTCTTCTTGGTTACGAATTCGAGAATATTCATGATAAAATCAAGTCACTTTTCTCCGAAGTTTAAAACCTGCTCAGTGAAGTGTGTCTGAATTCTAGATGTTTTTACTGCGACTGGCCGCTGAAAACTTTACTTTATCGTGTGAGAGGAGTGGGGATTGTAAAGTGGAAAAAAGAGAAGAAACTGACAAAAGTTTGAGGTAAAAATAAGGTCAGATTGAAAAAAAGCTTCGGAAGATTAAAGTTTGATAGCGGCGGCTAAAGTTTGGAAAACTTGGTGCTTTTTCCAAAGTTGTCACAGAGATACATTTCCTTCTTTTGCAAAGTTTTTAGGCAGGAGCTTCTTTTTTCCTTGATATTCCATGATGTCATGCTGCTTACGTCCGCGGAAAACACCGTGCCCACTCATCATGATGCGTTGTTGAACGTTAAGAAACGGTAGCGTCAGCTTGAATGACAATGAAAAAAATTACCACCGTTAGCATAAGAAACTTATTCTTCACTTTTCTTCAAAAAAGCAAAAATTCCGTTTTCTTATCCGCCTAAGTATGTTCCAACATTTTCACTTTCATTGAGGGGAATTTTTGAAAAAAACTCATTTCGATATTCCGAGCATCTTCGGTTGGTAGGGTTGCCATAATTTCTATATCTTCAAATTCCCTGACTGTTCCTGACTCCAAAATATTTGGATTCCTTGACATGCGAATTAAACTTCCACTTTGATTTCCTCCCCTTTAAATTACACTAAATTCTACTTCACGCACCTCGCAAAATTCCCTAACTTTTACCGGTCACCGCACACTTCCTGACTTTCCCTGACCTTCCCAGGTTTCCAAACCACCGCACAGTGGATCGAGTCAATAGGAGAGGTCGGAATACATTTTGAAACTTTAAACGCTCATAACTTTGTTTATATACAACTTTGAAGTTCTAGAAGTGGTTTCATTGGTTTTCTCGTAAAATTTTCTTTTCAAAGCATCCCTTGAAATTTAAATTGTGTTGAAATAAGCATCAAAATTTGCGGTTTTAGTCAAAAATTTCATGTCCGACTTTTCCAATTGACTCGATCCACTGTGCGCCGGCAACCCTGGATTTTTCAGCAAAACTTGACGAAAAAAACCCTCCTAAACGAAACGAGCTCTAAAACAGTCCATTTTTAGTTGGGATTGTGTTTCATCCCCGGACGATCTCATCAAGAGCCGTGTAGAATTGGCAATGGCCGCCACTCCAACACCGACACTCCAACAGGCGGAGAATAATGAAGCCCGGGGTCGCATTAACGGGGCGTCGCTTTTTACAAGCGCATAAAAAACACAGCTTTAAGCTCGCGATAGCGCGCCCACCTAAGTCACATTCGAATTTATATGCATAATTTTTTTCTCCCGCTGCCGAGGGCCGCCCGACTAAGCACATGGGAACGACGCCGCTCGATCGTAAACGTACTTCATAATTAGCCCACTACCCCCGTCTCGCCGGGGAACCACCCCCTCTGCCGCGTACCTTGGCGACCCAATTATGCCATTAACCCAATAAGTAATACAACGTCCCTGGGTAAACAACACATTAGCTCCTGCGGACCCTCGAAGGGGCATGCGATTTTTCCGCGAGCTATCGAGATCCATCGACCCGGGTTCACCTCACCCTCAAGACACAACGACCAGAAACAATATTTGGACCGCGTTTAGCAGAAAGGAACCAGGACACAAGAACCAGAAACAGTATTTGGACCACGTCAAGCAGAAAGGGACCAAGCCACATCAGCTATTGTCAAATTTAATTGGGCAATTGAATTTGTTACAAGAAAACGTTTGTACGGATTCCTTTGAAAATTTTAAGGGATTTGCTTTGTACTATGCAGAGAAATCACTGAATTTCTCACTATTGCCTTCGGGACGACCCTTCCTGTGGTTACTATTGATAGATGCTGAGATCGGGATAATTTTAACCATTTCCTATGATTTCAAACCTCAGTGCAGTATGAACTGGACACTCTGCTGAGTATCCTCTTTAAAAATGAAGTTTTAAAGTATTAAAATGGCGGGAAAATTCTGTAAGGTAGGGGTAAATCACATGCATGATCGATCGGCCTACGTTTTTCCTGTATTTTCCACCCCCATTTTAAGTTTAAAATATTTCTTTTTGCACGTGTGCAAGAGAGTGTCCGATCTTAATACACGTTAACAGTAAAAGACCGAACTTTATCGGATCATTGCAATTACAGATCGACAGCCAAAGAGGGAGCATCTCTTTTGTAAAAATTCAGGGGGGAAAAAGTTCCAAAACAGAAAGCTCACCTACCTCTCGACCCGTGTGGTGGTCGTGAAAGATCAAAATTCGATGGATCGAACTTCGATACGACAGGCCATCGCCCTGGTTAAGCATGAAACAACGCGTGATTTACGCAAATATCCGAGCGTCCCAACCCCTCGCGTGCAGCGCTGCGATACATCGATCGGCGATATTTTCCCGCAGACCAAATAGAAATCGCATCGATATCTCGACTCGCAGTCGCAAACGCCCACGTGTCAACGTTCGGCAGTGCAGCGAAGCTCTCAATCTTTACAGCGTCTCCGAAGGTATGGTGGTAGAGGGGGCGGGGGAGGGGGGCGGTTCAGGTGACCGCGGGTAATTTTACGACCCATAAAACGGCCTTAAAAACATCGCGGACCAGATTTTCCGATGCGATCGACCGTAAAAACGCCCGGGAAAAGCGGCCGGGTTGAAGTGTGCGAATACACGCGATTTTGAGGAACGGAAAAAAGATGGAATAACCCAAGCTCGGAAGAGCAGATGGTCGACGGAGATCAAATTACAAAAATTATAGCAACGGAACAAAAAATTATCGAGCATTAAGTTGTTGAGGGGGGGGGGAGGTTGCCTGGGAAGGTACAAAAGCATCGATTTTCGCGACCAAGCACGGTGCGAATAGTGCAAACACTATCCGTCGTAAAAATATGTATTTTTAACCTCATTGCTTCACATAATAGATATATTCGTGGCGCATAGCGTATGAGCTTTCAACAAAAAATTTCCGAAAAATGTTACGAATGGGAGCGGTGAAGACATTTTAAGAATATACAATTTTAGGCAGGGAAACAGTCTGTTAGGTTAGGTTAAGTTGAGTTCTTGCCACAGCTTGCCAGCCTTTGCCAGCCTCGAGTTAACCAAGTCGGTCGATGTACATGTACAATTTTACATTCTCTTGGGGAAACTGAAGATTGTTTTATTATTTAAGGGACGTCACCCCTGTTTCTTAAAAATAAAAAAATTGTCTTACACATATGTTTTTCTTCATAATGTTGTCTTCCAAAGCAAGGCAGTGCAGAGTGCTTGACGACCCCTATCCCCACGTCCTCCCCTAACCGATCCAACTCCAAAAGAGCCTATTTCATTGACTCCATCTTTTCACGCTAAGGCAGAGGCCGTATCGCCGTATCGTAGGCCACACAAGTTCACGGACATACACGCACAACTACGGCTGCAGATGCTCGTGTGTGTGCGTGTACGCGCGCGCAGAGTTCATGCGTGCTAACGGACGTACGTACCAAATGAGTAGTGTAGTCTCCGGAAGGGGGAACGGGGAGGGGGGGGGGGGGGGGGGGGTAGAGAACTGGTTTCGGATTCTGGATAAATGATAGTAGGTTGGCTGTTGGCTCAAGTCGAGCTGTGTTTACCGATAAATGATAGGTAATTATTATAGGTAGGATAGGATGGCTGTGACTGCAGACCGTCCACGCCCTAGCGCCGCTGCCGTCTGCGTCTGCCCGCGAAAATTTCGCCCGGACTTCGGATCCACTTTCGAACGACTCAGTAGTCACCGTGTTGCAGGGCAGGACTACAATGAAAAAAACTTACTGTGAAAAATGTCTGCTAAAGTTTAATTTGGAATTTTCCTAGTAGTTTCCGGATTTTTTAGATGAAATTTCCAGATTTTTCGCGCTAGTGAATAAACACTCCACGAGGGAGGCCACGGCTGCGATGGATCGAGGATGTAGAAAAAGACATTAGAGCAATGAGAGCAAGACGATGGAGAACCAGAATATTTGACAGAGTGCAGTGGCGGGGAATTGTTGTGGAGGCCAAGGCTCACATCGGGCTCTAACGCTAATGAAGAAAAAGAAAAAGAAGAAGAAGAAGAAGAAGAAGAAGAAGAAGAAGAAGAAGAAGAGGAAGAGGAAGAGGAAGAGAGTAAATTGGATTACATTTTGCATTAAGGAACCACTATTTCTTGCCCATTTTAGAAACAACATACGTGCCATTGGTTTCCCTATGCAGACATGTGCTTTCATCGTAGAGCCAAACATAGTGGTTCCTTTTTGCAAAATGTAATCCAATTGACAGTCCCTTTTCATTTAAAAAGTCAAAATATTTAATGAATTGAACTAAATGCTTGAGGCACTCAAAATGTCCTAATCAATGGTTGATTTGCCGGATATTTACCTGAGGACATTGGATTTCCTAATATTTTCCGGTTTTTGCCGATGGTAGACACTCTGAAAGGGAGCACGACAGAGGTGAAAACTTTCAGTTTTACCTGAGCTTTTCGAACCTGATCAAACCTAGAGTGGAAACACACGTTTCTCAGTCGGAAGATGTAGATTTACCGGTGACGTCGAAGTAGAATCCGCATAGGACGGCAACTGCGCGAACGGACGGCTGTCGGAGTCGGGTCGGAGTTGGGCTGATCGGCTAGGCCTGGCCGTGGCTGCCAGTGGCTGCCGGCATCGGGGCGGCGCGACTCGAGTCGATGAACTCGAAATTAGAAGCTCCCGGCTGCTCTGCACCTCCTCCCTTTGCCCTTGCCGTGGCGAGGCCCTATCTGCATGGATACGACGCTTGCTACCCCATCAGAAAACGTCCGTTTTTACCCTTCTGCGGGCTGTTTGTTGAGATCGATCGACATAGTAATAGACAAAAAAGACATACGGAGTATGGAGCGATCCTATTGGTTGAAATATGGATGGTTCTTGAAGACTAAGGAGATAAATGATGGACAACCCTTCTGCGGGCTGATTGTTCAGATCCATAGACATAGCAATAGACAAAAAAGACATACGGAGTATGGAGCGATCCTATTGGTTGAAAAATGGATGGTTCTTATGGACTAAGGAGATAAATGATGGACAGGATGGACTAACTAAAGGGTTTCTCGTGGGTTGCCGTTAGTTAGTCTATTACCTACCTCCTTCGTCCATTGCAACCACTCGCATCCACCGATGGGATCCCTCCATATCCGTTTTGTCTTCTTTGCCTATACTGCCGTACTAAGGAAGAGCGCTGTATGAACATTCGAGAGTTGTCAAATTTCCTTCGGTAAAATGTTTATTTTTAAGACAAGTTTTGAATTTTTTCCCTTGAAATTTTCAGGAACTTTGGGTAAAATTGCGGACAAAATTATCTGAAAAATTGGAGGAAAAATATTTACCTACAAATTTTCCCGAAAATTCGTGATTTACCAAAGGGAATGTGGCAACGCCTGAAGATTCATACGGCGTTTTTCCTTAACACGGCATTTGTGTTCATTTGCGTATAAATTTCAACAATCAACCCGCTGGATAACTCAGTGCAACTAATTAACTTTCAGACATCTGTAAATTCTCCAAGTCAACATTGCAGGGATATGGAAATTCATTTGTGGAAAACTTTTCGAAAGGCGGATTGACACTCCTCGATTGCCGATTTTCAAAAACGCCTCGCTTTCGAGCAACCGATGATCCGAGAACGCACCTCCGAAGCGCGAGCTCTCCGTCTCGCGCCGCGCGAAAACTTCGCGGAATTCGTAATTCGCGGTTATAAATCGCCGGACCGGAAGCGGAAACACAGGTGTTGTCGGGGGTTGGGGGTTGGGGGGCGTTTCAACGAGCGCTCAACGGCTTTTTCCTCCTTTTCATTCGCGGGCGTTGCGGTTGCGACGTTGCCGGACCGTCGCTGCGCGCGGATCCGATCCGCGGGAAAACCCTGTTTTCCGCGCGAGATTTGGCGGGCGGTTCCGTCGGGCTCGGAAAGCGCGTCTTCCACTCGCTACGTTTCCGGTTCGGGCTCGGGGAGGATGAGACCTCCGGGCAACGATGTCTCTCGACCGTTGCTCGCTGCATCGTCGGACACGCGAATCCCTGCCGAAGGGATTAATCTATTCGCGCCGCTGCCAAATCTCCGGGTATTACCAGCTTATGTCTGAATTTTCTCGAAGAATGGGTCGGAACATGGCGCTGAATGGACTTATTTCTGTCAAGGCCTAGATACAAACGGCGATTAATCGCCGAGAGTGAAAGATGAGAGCCAATGGAGAGTCTTGATTTCGATAAATCGACGTCAATGGATCGAAATCAAGGCTCTCCATTGGCTGTCATCTTTCACTCGCGGCGATGAATCGCTGTGTGTATCTAGGCCTTCAAACGGATATGCATCAAGACATAAGCCCTGGGACCCTTAAGAATGTACGCATAAGAGGGCTCATGTCCAAATGCACATAGTTCCGTTTGACAGAAATACGTCCAAAAAAGAGTGTTTCCATAGAGAGAGTATACATCATACATTAGGGTCGCAGGTTTCATTCAATTTTCAAATTCTTCGACTTTTTGGGAAAATTTCCCGACCACAAACGCTGAAATTCTCTGACGCTTCCTTAATCCCTTGAAAAGCGAAAAGAAAAGGGTTACTTTAGGAACAGCAATGCAAACTTTGAAGCACCGCGATTGCATGTACGAGATTGGAACTTGCATATAACCAGAATAGACATGAGCGCAAGAGCGGTGCTAAATTCTAGCTTTTGCAACTTTTCTGATTTTAACAATCGAAATTGCTTTCTACAGAAAGAATCGACGAAAAGCTACTCAACGATTTGCTGCGATGGTGATTAAAAACACGAAGATTACAATAATTGAATTCGCTCGCCTTTCGGGCATTGTGCCGGACCTAAACACACGATGCAACTATTTTAACTCCTGAGCCGCTCAAATTGCATCCATTGAGTTAGAGGCAAACTCAATTTCTTATTCCCGAGCGCTTCGACCGCGAAACCTCCCGGAGAAAAATCCGCCGGCCAATCACGAGGCGATTCGCCGCGACCCGACCAATCGGAGCCCCGTATTCGAATCCGGCGGGCGATCTGGCAGGACGCGACGCGGGGCTTTTATCACTTTTTGAAGGAAAGTAATTAAAGTTGTTGATGGTTTTAATGGTTTTGCATGCTCCGCTCGGATTAATTCCGTCCTGTTGTTCTCTGTTTGCACTTCTCCGAGGCCGNGGGGGGGGGGGGGGGGGGGGAACGGGAGCAGCAAGCGCGCTCCTTGATTGTTGATTGTTGAGTCGTGGAAGAAATTAGTGCTTACCGTTCACCGTCGTTGGATCGAACCATACCAAAACCGAGTACGTCCGTTACCTGATGAGCCCTGGAGTATAAGCGTTCTTACGGAGTTCAAGGCTCGTTGATAAATGGACTTGTTGGGTTTCGGCAGCAAACGATTCGGCTGCAGTTGCACCGAGAGCACTTAGCAGATTTGATGCCGAGCGCGCGGCTTTCGTGACGCACTACGGTCGAGGCAGAGGGTGTTCAGTGCCCGAGAAACTTGTCACTTGGGTTTCATTGATGCAACCGACGGATGCAACGGACAGCATAACGCAAAAAGGAGCTTCAAATCTGTAAAAGCGCCTACATGCACGGGAGAGCTAATGACATGTGCACGGGAAAGCTAATGGCATGCCGGTGATGGATAAGGAAATCAGAGGGAGTGTCGGTTTTCGCGTAATGCTGTTGTAAAAACGTATCCTAGAAAAACACGTATCTTCACTAGGGTGGCTGGAGCAGGGTGGATTTTTTACATGACAAATTAGAATCTTGGAATTCCTCGACGAATATGTTTTGATATTCTGAAACTTATTTGTTTCAAATTAGCGCAGTCAAGTGCTAAAGAATGATTAAAAATTTGAAATTATGGTTTAGATATATCACTTCATTTATACTAATTTTACATGATCAACAAGCGAGAAAATAAAAAATGGATCGAATGTTGCACTTCAAATAAAAAACAAAAAAAAAGAACAAAAAAACTTGTACTTTCGACAAGACAAGTTTTAACAAACAAGGAATGCAACTTAAAACTCCGGACATTAGTCGTGCGCATGTAACCAAAATCAATCGATTGCGAACGGAAGGTGACCTAAAAACTATTTTTCAATTTCAAGCTTATTGTTAGCTTTGTTCAGGTGAAGCGCTCACGGTGTCGTCAAGAAAACAGCGGGACAATACTTACGCTTATTCACGGTTCGCGGAAACGGCACTGTCGCAGAGATAGAGCACGCCGCGAATTTTACCGAAAAATGAGGATTCAAGCAGTTTTTGCCCGCGCGGCAGCAGTTTCGAAAATTGGTTTTGCCGACACAAATCCCGGCTGTGCTGCCAAACTAAAAACAAAATCGATTCTCCAAGCTCAGAGATGATTTTTCCTTAAGAGCATACATGATCGTTTGAGAAAATTGCCAACGAGTGAAACAAAACCTCAATCCATACTTCACTCTGATTTGAGTTCATAATTCCCCGAAAAAAAAGTTCAATTAACTTCAATAGGAAGTACTGTGAACATCGAGCGGAGAAGCGAGTTTCCTGGAATACCAAAATTTCATGATACTTCCTGGACATTTTAAGCATTTTGAGCATTGAAAGCGTTGGTAAATTTTATCGCCAAAACGCAGGGTATTTTGCCACCTAAGCTTCAATTTTCCGGTTCTGTTCACACATTTGCATGGCTCAATATAGTTGCTTATACTCTTTGTTGGCAGGATTAAAATTACCTATACGTTTGCCATTTCATAGGACATATTCTGATGCCCAAAATCCCTGAAAAGTCAAGGAAGCTTCAGGAAATCATGTCTAATGAAACGAAGCAGGTCAGAAATTTGCTCGTCCGACAAAGAATAGAAGTAAAATGACTGAATCATGCAAACGTCTCAACAAAACAAGAAAATCCCATGAGTATACTGCAAAACACCCTGACTTTCCAGGGTCGAGTAAAATTTACTAACGCTTCCACGTTCTCTCTTGACAACAACAAAACATGAACATGTAATCTTATTGAACTTTACATACGACATGCATATGCATACGCAAGTGTCACTTAACCCTCGTCACATCTGACTTTCAGATAAATCCGAATACTTACGAGTTCTGTGCAGGCGTAGCTTTCATTTTGCATGAACTTAAGTATTCGTCGTAATTTTCACCTCGGGCGGTAGAACTAACTACGAAACTTGGCACCCGGGAGCTCATTTCAGTGATTTCAATTAAAGCTCGACTTAAGTTTACAGACACGCCCGGCCCCGCGTCCTCAGCGCACAGTGAAACGAGTCGTCGGGAAAAGTCGGATGTAACATTCTTGAGTAAAACTGCGAATGTTGGTATATATTTCGCCACATTTTAAATTTCATGGGGTGTTCCTTAGAGAAACTCGTGAGCAAAAACCGATGAAGCCGCTTTTGAACTTCTAAACTCTGTATTAAAGAAGGTATAAGCTTTTAAAGTTTTTACTTCTTGTCCTAACTGACTCGTTCCACTGTGCGTCGCAGCGAGACTCACCGACTTTAAGTTATTTAAAAATATTTAATACTCTTCAGAGACACCCCC
>NW_017547192.1:4095434-4150566 GCF_001854935.1 Bemisia tabaci
CCCCCCCCCCCCCGACTTTCCGGTTTAATCGGATCCACCAACCCCCGCCCCCCTCGTCGCGAAAAGAGACGGGATTCCTGAGCTATTTTCATTTCGCACGCGCTTTTCATGTTCATTTATTTATTTAACAATTCATCGCGAAATGTGTGCAATTAAGGCGACTTAGTCTCTTTGTCTCGTTTCGCGGTTTGATCCCAGCGCCGGGCGCAAGATGCAACCCGCCCGCCGTCGTTTCTCCCATTGTTGCCACGTTTGCCTTTCTAATAGGACGCGATATACGTGACTGGCGATGCGGAACGGCAACTGAGCGCTGCATTCCGGTGCTTTTATTAAATACCTGCTGAACCTCGTAACGTCTCAATCTCGCTTTGGTGTTTATATTATTTCTTTCTTGCGACGCGGTGATATTTGGTTGGAGGGGACCGAAATGGTTTATCCTCCTGAGATGCAGCGTTTCGTGAATTTTCAATTTCTGAGAGTGTTCCGGGCAGCAAGATGGATACTGTCGATGCGCGGTAAAGGGATCTGAAGCTTATAGGAATGTGTCCCTGTTCGCTATGTGTTTTCTCACCGAAATATATGAATATTTTCGTTAAAGCTATAAATATTAAAAGTATATACGTGTATGAAGTAATGGAAGGAGGACGGTGCCGTCTCAAGTGAAAGTCAAATATTCTTTAAGTTTCCTTTTTAAAAATATTGTTCACAGAATTTCGTATGACCCTCCAACTAATTTCAGAGAGACTACAGAGTTACGAGTTTAATTCAGTTTCAAAATTCCCCGACTTGCCCTAAATTTAATGGCGAACTCGTTTCTCGACAACAAAAGTCACTCGTCCCAAGATATCACGGTAACTGAAATGCGTGATACAACTATATCAACTTCTGAGCCGCTCAAATTGCATCTTATCGAGTTGAAGGCGAACTTGATTTCTCGCTCCCATTCTCAGTTATTCAGACGTCAGCGCGAGAGCGATGCTAAATTCTAACTTTTGCAACCTATCTTAATGAATTACATGACAGAATGTCAAATTTGTGAAAATATTTTGCTCTAATTTTAGTACCATCACCGGACGGTATACTCTAGAAGCTCTGCGTTCATCCTCGAAAAATCTCAGAAACAAGTTGTCCGACTACCAAATGGACTACATTTTGCAATTAGGCACTACAATTTCTGGCTAACTGTAAGTTTAGAAAAAACGTATGTGCCATTAGTTTCCTTATGCACACGAACGTTTTTACAGATAATCCGGAAACTATAGTTCCTAATTGCAAAATGCAGTCCAAATTTACACGCATTTATTCCGCTTTCATTTCTAGCCGGCCGGCCTGACTTCAGCCGCGATCTCTCGAAATTGTCGCTGGCCTCCTAGCATCGACCCCAGCCCCGACCCATGGGAGTTATTATCGGCGCAATTAGGGCCCAAACGAGGCATTTGTCGGACGACATCCGCTTATTAATCCAAGCGTCTTATTTACATTTTAGATTGTGCGCGACGTTCTCCCGGTTGCTTATTCATGTATTCACTCCACTCGGGAGACTTCGACCCGGCACCAATTACTCTTAATAGTCGGCCGTTTACCCCCCCCCTCCCCCTCCTTCTCTGCGTTTCTGGAGCCCCCGGCTCGGAGGTGAGAAATCTCGGGCACCCAAGGCTCAGGGTCACCGGTGGGGAGGTGGGGGCCGGATGCATGCAGAAAACTTTCCGCGCGAATTGCACAGGCGCAGCTCATAAAATCTCGAGTCGGTGGGAGCCATAAGCCGGGAGCCCCTTGCATAAAAACACTAGCCTATGGCGATCGAGGGAGACGCTCTATGAACATTCAAATGTTGCCGTATTTTCCCCGATAAAAGGTTATTTCGTGGAACAAGTTGTTAATATTTTCCTTTGGAATTTTCGGATACTAAGCGGTGCTGCGAATAAAATTCGATGAAAAATTTGAAGGAAAATATTCAAGAATTTTTCGGAAAATTCTAATTTTATCGAACAAAATTTGACAACGCTGAAGGCTCTTACAGCCCTCTCCCTTGGCACAGCATAAGGTGCTTGGCGTCCGGATTCTATGGGGCTCGAGAGTTTCAAACTGTGATTGTAGGCCGTATAAGGGTTATTTTTCAAAGTATAACTTGAACTACTAAGGGAGCAGTTTTCTTTTAGGGGACGAATCTCTTTTTTTCTTGAGGAATTCTGTGGTGTGGGTTTTGACTTGAGCACAAGAACTATCCGCATAACTATCTAAATCCTCATCAAGCGCGTCAATGTTGGGAACAGTGCACGAAACCCCATTTTATCTCTCCTGTCGCGTAGCTTCTAACTTCCACCCTCCCTTTGCATCCCGTCCCACAGAGAAAAGGAAACATTTTAAATAGCGATCAATCCCTTATCAAAAACATAAAACGGCCGAAGTGAATGAGAACTGTACGCAACAAACTTGCTGCAACTGCTCACTCTGCCCCACTGATCGAAATTTAATGGATTTCCAATCGCTCGCAGTTCCCCTTTCTGGCGACCTTTTCGCGATTCCGTGCGTTTCATCAAACTTTGCAGAGTGACATTGCGAATGTCAGATTCTTTTGGTAGAACGAGGGAAGTTGATCCCTCGGAATATTCCGCTCAGTTGCTAAATCGTGCATGAACTTCTGTGCTGGAGGCAAGAGTGGTATATCAGAGTGAAGCACTGTTGAAAAGCTTTTTATACTTTCAGGTGGAGGGGGTCAAGTAATTGAACATTTTAAAACTAATAACATCTTAGAAGACTTCTGCAAGTTTAAATTTGCAAGAAAATCGCAATTTTATCGACGGCGATTTATCGCAATACTATCGGACAAAAACTCGTGGTGAATTGAGATAAAATTTCGATTTTATCAAACGCGATTTTCAAGGGATGAAATTGTGACAAAATCGAGGATCCTAACGATTTTATCGCCAGAAATCGTAAAAAAATCGCAACTTGCTTTCAAAATCTTGCAATTCTTCCGCTGAGCAATGCTACTAGGGAGAGCGTCACATAAACTCCGGCACAGAATTTCACTCCAAAATGTCCAACAAAGCAAGACAAGTAAATCCCTCATTTTCCAAATAACCTCTATTATTTCATGCTAAACTCCAACCGCTTGTTCCCTGCTAGGCTTCGTACCGGGGCCCGTTTTGAATTTTTCTGAAAGCTCACCCATGCGGGCTGAAAGGGGAGGGGGTCGGGGTCCGTGTGGCGAGTGTGACACACATCCGGGGCCGGGGCCCCAGGCGCTCCGGCCCGCTACTCGGCTACGAAATCCCAACAATGAGGACGACCAGCATCCAGCCGGGGGGCGGGGGAGGGGGGAGCAACCGGTTTCAGAGGTCCCCGACGACGATGCGATCTGCGGTGCCGGGTTCACGGGTGAGCGTGATGCAGACGGATATGCAAACCGCGCGCCCGAGACCGACGCACTCCGATATAGTTGCCAAATAGTGCTGAAAGTTGAGCTTTTGTCCCCGGTTAACTCCGTTCAAAATACCGCATGCAATCTGACAACCTCGCACTTCGATCAGTGCGCGCGGGCGCGGTTCCACCGTGTGCGGAAAACGGTAAAATTACGTAAAGAATAACTACGCTGCAGGTAACGTTGACTTTTCCATCGTCAACGAAAACGTAATCCAGCACGGGAAGAAAACTGGTAAATGAAGAAGAAATAGAGAGAAAGAAGACAAGGAAACGAGGATTTCTTGGGATTCGAAATATTCTATCTTTTCGAAGTTCGAATGTTCTTTAGAGAAATTTTTGATGCCTAAAATTAGGCGAGTTTGACATCGTCAAACTATATCACACTACTTCGGCGGACGAAAAACTGATGAGAAAAACTTCTTTTTATGTCAGTTTTTCGTTGCTCTGGTAGGGAAGTGCGGTTGAAGACGACTCGTATTTTCCACGAACGCTACTTTAACCATTTAACACTCCAGCAAATTCAGTTTTCGTTTATTTACTTCCTTCTTCAACAGAGTTTCGTTGCTCTTACAATATGAAAAAATGTTTGGTTTGACAGCTGAGGACGGATTATTATCCCAAGTAAAATGTTTGGTAAGACAATAAAAATTGATTTAGGATAATGACATCTTTCCGGCTCAAGCGTTGAGAGCTTCCATTTGAATTACGTACATTTTTATTATTCCCCCCCCCCCCCCCCAACAAAGACGATATTCTTCGTCATTGCAGTTTTCCCAGAGTAAGCAAAAAAACCAATGAAAAATAAAAATAACAAAAATAATAACATTATTTAAACCGCAATACAACAAATAACAATTGCGTTAAGACCCTTCGAATTCGAAAGAGGGAGAACCTGGACTTTTCCCGGGTCCGCACATCCCTGCCTTGACTATTCCATCGCCCAGCCCCAGGAAAATCCTCCAATCCGACCATCCACATGCCATACGGTTTGGCGACGCCGCTGCAAGTCCAACGGGTCCCGCTGACCGGCCCGTCCGATCGGATCGGCGCCCGTTGCCGACCCTCCTCCTTGACCCTGGGACGGGGACCTCGTCCGGGTGCACATGGCGGCAACCCTGCGACGCGCCATGTAAACGAGGTGCTCCTCCTCGGTGACCTTTGGACCGCTTCCCCAAAGGTCACCGCCTACGACGGGATAACAGATGCGCCTACTTTCGGCCGCCAAAAGGACTTGTAGCTACCGTCCCTGGTTCCGGGTCCGTGCACTCGGGACCTTTGCAGCCGCCAACCCCACCCCCGGCCTAGGGAGGGAGGAGTAGGCGGTAGGGGGCCCCTCTCAACCGGGACCTCGACTTTTGGCGTTCGTTCGAACGCTTGCATCGACACGGTTTTTGAAACCCTGCGTGTGTGTTTGCGAGGGATTGTGCGAGCCTCACAAAATGGCAACACTGTTTTCCTCCATAAAACTCCATTATTAATAATCGGTTCTCGGTAAAGCTGGATCGATTTATATCGATTACATTACACACATTTAAATGGGTGAGGCCCGGTGGTGCCAACTGAATTGAATCGCAACAGATCAAGGGATTGTGTATGCAAGCGGCTCAGTATAGCAGGGAGACTTAAACGCAAGGTAAACAAAAAGAGACTCAAATACACGTAACTATAGACGGAAGAAAAGAGGAGGGATCCAAGGACATTTTGAGGGAAAAATGAGTTAGGAATAGTTTTGAGCTTAACCAGACACACAGTTTATCAGTGATTCAATTGTTCGGAGACTTAAACGCAAGGTAAACAAAAAGGAACTAGAATTAGGGAGAACGGAGCTATATCACATTTTGGGGGAGAATGTGTTACGAATAATTGTAAAGTCAATCAGCCGCAAATTTTTTCGAGTAAAAATTTTGAAAAACTATTTTAAATGTGAAAACAAGTGTTGAACCGCAACATATGCACTAATGCAGCTCGCCGAAAACGGAGACTTTGACTGTCAAAGACGGCAGGCGACTACAGCTCCTAAAACCGCGCAACTGAATACGCACCCCCACTGCAGATACGTGGTTCTTCCTTGTGGGCGCGGCTCGCGTATGCAGTTTTAACGTCTCGGCCGCCCCCGCTGCGCGCACTCTAATTATTAAACTAGCTCACCGCCGAGTAGGAACAAAGCCCGAGCCAGCGCCTTTCATTATACTAATGGCCTGCCCTGTGCTTGGCCTTATCAATTAAAAATCCACCGCGGCCCGATAGGTACTTCAGGCCCCTTTGTATGCGACTATAAGGAGAAAACCGTTTTTTGCGGGTGATTCACGGTCTTTATCCATACCTGGAAAAATTCCATACTCTCTCTATGAATATGCTCTACGACCGAGAATGGAAGGTGGAATTTCACGAGAATATGATATTTCTTGAAAGTCGAAAATACTTAATAAAAATTGAGCTTTCATTCGCTTTTGATCAAATCATTGTGTATTGATTAGGTCACTTAACGTTATTTTTTTCTTTCGTGCCGTTACAAAATTACTTTTCTTACGACTCTGAAGTAGCCAGATTGAAGGTCTGAAAGTTTGAAAGCTGAACCTCCTACGACCTGTCTATACGAGCAATTCTGAATCCATCCTTTCCCTCAAGAAAGAACGCAAATACATTTCACAGTTACCAAATCTCCTCTCGAAAATTACATTTTTACGAGGAGAATTTTGGTTATTTTTAATTGAAACTTTTCTTGATTTTTTTTCTGGTCTCATGAAAAAAAGACGATTTGAAACAAATATTGCACACTGCACAGGTTCGTTCTTGTTAAAAATGTAACTGTTTGCGTCGATTTTGCTACCTTGAAATGGAGTTCTTCCTTCGTACGGGAAACGATAAATAAAACTTTTTCTCAATGCAATTGGGCTTCAGACTTATCACTTGGACTACATATATCGAAATAGGCTCTAATATTCATCGGCATTAATTCAGCTCTGGCCTTCAAAGCATATCGAAAATTCATGTGAATTTCAGCAGTTTCATGAAATCACATACATTCGAACAACTTCCACGAAACCTCACATCCCTGTCGACTACTCACGACAACAGCGGCGGTTCCCGGACGGAGCGGCAAAGCTCCGCCTCGGAATCGGCTCAGGTGAACTGACAAAAAATCCATCACCCGATACATTCCTCGTCCGACNGGGGGGGGGGGGGGGGGGGCGGGCGGCTGCCACTCCACTCGGATTCGGCCGATAACTCATGCTTGCCATTTCCTTAAACAGAGTCCCGGGCCCCGGAGTGTGCCGCGGTTACGGCCCAGACCCGCATCCACGGCCATCCGTCACACCACCGACCGGGGGACAAGGGGGGTTATGGGGGGATCGAGGGGGGCTATGAGGGGGGAAAGGGGGGCGGATGACACAGTTTTGAGGCTCGGTGACTCGGCGGCAGCTTGACATTTGCATAAGGAAATGAGAGAGGCCTTAAACTTGGATCGTTTGTTCTGCGAGAGGCCGACAATGCCAGGACCCCCCCCCCCCCCNTCGCGACTGCGCCAAACCGCGTCGCGACGCTGGATGAACCTGAGATACGATGCGCCGCCCGGCGACGACGCCGGTTCGCCGGGTGGAGGGCGTGCCTCCTCGAAAGGTAATTTTTCAAATTGTACTGTTAGAATTTCTCTGGTGTGAAGAAAAAAATCAGCAGCGCCTCCAGTTTGTGACGTCTGTTGTTTTTCATTCCCTATAGTTCCGTGGTTTTGAAGGATAATTTTTAAAAATACGGTGTATTCTTCGATCCTCCTTCAGTTTTCCTAGAGGAAAGTGAAATTTTTCTCCGGAGATCAAGACAAAAAATACCGCAGCATCACTGACATCAGTTTTCCTATACAGAGACAGACTGGTGTTATTATGGATACGTCAGAAGTATAGTTAGTAATAATAAGTCAGTACTTCACTGAGGAGCAGTTGGCCTAAATTTTGCGATCAGGAACTACAATTTTTGGATTAGTTTAGTATGTACCATTGGTTTTCGTATGCACACAAGTGTTTGAAGGGATGAACCAGCAATTTTAGCTCCTAATTGCAAAATTTAGTGGAATCGACACTGACTGATACAATAAATTATTACCAAAAAAGTTAGATATAAACAAGAATCTAGAAGAATTTGGAAAGCGTAAAAGCTGGACTGAAAAGCGCTGGAGTCCCGAGGGAATCTGATTAAGATGTGTGCAACTCAGGAACGGATTCAGGTTATTCACAGCTGCGCAGAAGAAATGCCGGTCAAATATGCGCGTATGCCCTGTTGCGTCAGAGAAAAACGACCAGGATCAACAAAATCAGGTTTTATCGGCACGATTTGGCAAGGCGAAATCGGGTCCAGAAGAAGATATGAGCGCGGAACTTGCGGAATGCGCGGCGCCAACACTCTGCCGGTCCACCGTACAACCTCAGACCTCCACCATCCACCGGTCAACGGTCCATCGAACCAGCTCGCACCGCGCAAAAGGCAAAATTGGGCGACTGGGTTAGGTATACCTGCTTATCAGATGGATCTCATTGCGAAGAATCCGTCAAGGAATCTGTCAGGCTACCCGTTCTTTTTTTTTAAATTAATAAAAATCGCCGTGGAAGTAACAAAAAAGGGAAATCAAGACAATGTGGTGAAATGAAGGTTAACTATTCTCAACGAAGTGCAATCGAATAGGATAACACGATATGCCTCACACATCACTGTCCCATTCTTGGAAATAACTGTTTATCATGAAATATGAAAGAAATTTATCATGCCCTGCTCATAGACCGCTTAAAATTCACGCCAGAAAGGGTCATAGTGGTGATTTCGTAAGTTGGCAACACTATTTGCCCTCCATTGAAATCCATTGAAAATATCGATTTTAGGTGAGGCAGGCTGACTCACTAAGAATCGATTGTTTCACATAGTCTTAGATGGAGGAAAAAGACGGTTGCCAACTTTCGAGAATTATTGCCATTGGAGAGGGTGGCGGAGCGTCCCGATGTGGCTTAAAGTGTTGCGGAAATATTTTCGACAAATTTACGAAAATATTTTTGAAATATTTTAAAAATGTTTTTTGACTTGCAGGGTTGCCAACTTTCAAGAATAATTGCCATTGGAGAGGGTGGCGGAGCGCCCCGATGTGGCAGCGAGCAGAAACTATTGCTATTACGCGGGAAGAAAACGCAAAGTTGTGGGTACTCGTTCGAGGCGCTGTTTGTTCTCATGTTGACGCGACTCGGATATGAAGCCGGGAAAGTTTTGCGGCAGGGGTTTGGGGGGTGAGGGGGTGCAAGTTTTGACTGGAACGGCGTGGCGTGGCGTGGCGCTGATCCGAGCTTGATTTGTCACGGAGCGCGGTCGCAGGCATCGTTCCCGGACTCGAGATTCGGGAATCACCTCCGCTCGATTATCCGTTAACCTATCCTGCCGCACTAAGGAAAAGCGCCGTATGAACCTTCAGGCGTTGCCAAATTTCCTTGGTTAAATATAAAATTAGTAGGAAAGCTGTTTTTTAATTTTTCAGATAATTTTATTCGCACTTTAATCTAAATTATCTGAAAATTTCAAGGAAAATTATGTAAATTTATCCAAAAATGAGAGTTTTATCGGAGAAGAGTTGTCAACTTTTTAATGTTCATACGGCGTTTTTCCTTAGCACGGCAGTATCTCCCTCTTTGTTGCCGAACTGCGTCACTGGCAGAGGCGATACATTTCAGAAACCAACTCTGAATTTAAAATTCGCCTCACTCGATTGCATTACTGAGTTAATATAGAGTTGATATGTAAGTCTGTGTAATATATTGTACTCTTGTTTCTAACTAAGCGTCATGGTACGAATTTTCAAAATGATTGGGAAACTCACCACGAAACCAACGGAATGAGCTTGAAATTAATCGCTTACCTGAAATCAGACAAAACAGAGGATTAAGTAAAAGATAAAATGGAAAACTTAAAATACAGGTAACACTGTGGGAACGTTCCATATTTTTGAATTAGCTATTCAGAAAGCAATATGCAAATGGTGCTAAACGTAAAAAAAAAATGTTACTACATAGAGGAAATGGAAGTTTTTTGTAACTTTTCTCCCAAGCTCTCCGCTCATTTTCCCGCGAAAATTATGCTAATGCGATTTCCACCGACGAAAATCACACAGGAGCGCAAAACCTCCGAGACACGAAACTTTGCGTTTCGCGCAGATGCGCCTTAAATACAAAATTGTGCATAGCTTTGCAGTTCAATTCATGCTATCAGATTTACTAGATTTTATACAGTCATCTTAAAATCCATCACGAAACTCTCTTCTTTTCTTCTTGTTTTTTCCACCAAGTTCCATTCAATCCGGATCTCCAAAAACGCTGGCGAAGATCGAGCACGAGAATTACCAGTCGACTTGTCAACGCCGGGACGTAAGACGTGAAAACTCGCCGGAGACGGATGTCAATCAATGGACGATTTTAATTAGACCGAGCCCTGGAGGCACCCCCCTCTTCCCGCCCCCAACACACCCCTCGCGGGCACCCCTTCCGTCGCAGCCGGGAAAATTCGTTGAGTTCGTTTAAATAAGAGCTCCTCTCACCGCCCCCCCTCCGCCCCCCACGTGCCGAACAAAGTAACCTCAAACGAACACCGACGCTTGTTCGATCAGTCCACGCGGTTACTTGTTAAAGCTTGACCCGTCCACGCTGTCAAATCCACCGAAATATTTGGCCTTTCTAAGAAGGGATATAACAGTAGAACGAAGTACAGAAAGCACGGAAAAAGAGTTCACACTCTAGTTACTTAACGCACTTTTCCGGCATTTATGACCCCCTCTGCCTCTTGTAACGCTTTGGTGACAAGGGTCCCTATACTTTGACAAGTTTTTTTTATATATTTATTTTGGGTTTTTTTTTTTGGTGTGGTATGATTTAATCATCTGGCAACAGTGCTGGAACTTGCGCCGCCTGAAAGACGACAAAACCGCTCTATCCACGCGGTGGCGCCTGCGTCCTGTGATGACTATCGAAATCCGAATCGATTGGGTTATTATGAAGATCGCGGCTTATTAGCAACAAAGACGTGCGTCAGATGTTGAACTCGTCACGCACGATTCGTAGAGTTTATCACTGTATCGTTTGGTTCAAAACAATATAACATAACTTCAAACAAAAATGTTAGGATTTGAGTTAAAAAAGGTGAAAATGAGGAAATTTCTTTTCACTTTTCATTGCCATTTTGAACTCATAAGAATCAAAAACATATCACAAAAAACCCGTCCCCTGAGATTAATCAATTGACTTTTGAGGATGTGTTTCACTGGGAAAAAAACACATTGGATTAAGAGTCCAGACTCTTAAAAACATCGACAAGAAAAAGTACTCTTGATTCAATCAGAATCTAGCTTAAATCAAGGACCAAGCCTCTAAATTTAAGCGGATTTCGTTTTGATTCAAGCAAAAATCCGAATGAATCGAGAGTATTTTTTCTTGTCAATGTTTTCAAGAGTCTGGACTCTAGATCCAATGTGTTTTTTTTTTCCAGTGTACTTACATGTTGAACCAATCGATATCGATACGATCTCACCTGTTTGATGAATCGAATACGATCCATAGGAGCACAGCTCGTGCAGACTTGGCGAACAGCGAGTAGAAAGCGCGATAGCGCCGTTTCGCGAGTATACAAATTAACTGGAAAAACAATTCCGGTTTTCCCGGCGGTGCTCTAATCGGAAAAGCTTTGCCGATTCGTTGTAGTCGTCGTTGTGCGACTTTATTTTCCACTCGCAGCGAGAAACGAGCGGGCGGCCGGATTGCGAGAGTTGCAATTCGCTTCCTCTTCTGCGCGAGCCAACTTCAAACGCGGAGATCAGGAAGTGCACTCGATACGAAGTTCGGCGGGATGGCCCGACGCACATTGGGAAAACCCTTCGGGAGAAATTGGACATGAAAGTTCTGACTGAAACTAGAGTCCCTTCATACTGAGAGTTAAGACAACACCCCCTCATGGAGTCACAAACGGGAATGAAGATTACAGAAATTAATCTTTGATCGGCCCATTCTCAAGTTCCTTCCTCCGTTCCTTCTCTTATTCCGTTTTTTCCTTGCTGAACCCGTAATTCCCTGGTCTATTCCAGATTATAATCTTTGCAATCGCTAAAAATGTAATCTTCATTCCCGTTTGTGACACTGTGAAGGCCTAAAATACGGTAATTAATAAGAAATGTATCCACATTGTCTTGACTCTCAGTATAAAGGAAGTCTAACTGAAACTGCTAACTTTGATGTTCATTTCGTTAGGATTTAAATTTTAAAAGGGTGCTTCATGATAGATTTCACTAGAAATTAAACGGATGACTTTTAAAACCCTCTGCGTTTCGTGTTCACGAAATTTACTGCACTTTTAACGTTTCAAAATCATGTCCGAATTCTTCTAGTGACGAGCTATACTGCGCGACGGAGAGAGCGGTGAGCGCTCACTATCAAGAGCTAAACGTTTAACTTATCGAATTCTATTTTCTTCTTTGTGAAAAAATAATTCGGAGAGGATGGTAGGAGAGTGAAAAAAAAGGAAAAGGCGCTTCTGGCACACAGAGAGGATTCCTTTAATTAAAAAAAGGGAAACAAATCATTAAGAGGGCAGCGAGCGTATGTTCAACATGGCCGACGCCAACCCACGAAAACACGCGTGACGAAAAGGGATTTTGGCAACCGGCTCGTTTACGTTTAAAGTTTCCTTGCGTTGATATACACCAAAGTACTTCCTGCCTTGTTTTTGAAGCGGAAGGCTTGAAAAAACGCATATCTCGATCGCAGATTGTGAGGTTCTTCAGGAGTGTATTTCACACTGACAAAAACTCCGGCTGTAGAAGCCGCAGGCGTGCTTGCGGGTTATATAGACACACCGTCTGCGTTCCAGGCTCAGTGGCCAAGAGTTCCGGGTGTAGCACCCGGAACTTTCGGCCTCTGCGCCCGAAACGGACGGAATGTCTTCACACCCCGTAACTTTTTTTTCGAACAGACTTTCAGGATACGCTCATCGTGATTTTCGAGCAGTTTTCTTCAAGAAGTAAAACTATTCTTTGCTGTAGCTGAAGCTTGGAGCAGGTCCATTACAGACACTATGTTTTACATGTTGGCGCCCGGGCGATTGCCCGGGGAGGTGGGCGACGTAGCTGCCGTTACGGGGTCGGGCGTTCCCGGGGCGCAGGCGCGCTCGGCGGACCCGGCCAGACTCGCCGGAGGGGCCTCATGGCCGTTTTATGGCCGTCGACGGGCGATTTAATCTAGATCTCGTTAACTCCCGAAGCTCGCCTCCGTTATCACAATTAATCTCGCCGTTCGCCGCTTGCCGTCCACGTTCGCGTCCACGTCCACCCCGAATCGAGCGTTCCTCCATTAAAACCCCGGACCGGTCCGTTCCCCGTCCCGAGGACCGACCCGGTTTCGCCGATTGAAAACGCGCCGGATAGCGATCGGCGACGCCTCGCAGGTGCCCGGCTTCCGCCATCCGCCAGATGGCGCGCGACGCCGTATGGGGAGCCGCTTTCGCAAACTTTCCTCCGTCGGGATATTTTCTATTGCACGTTTCGGTGGTAGTAACACGTATGGTACCTTTGGAGGGAGAGTATGCATGGCCAAATATGGAGATCTGAGGGCCCAAAAGTGCGGCCAAACTTTTGACAAGAAAATGTTTCCGCCAATCTTCAGATATTAATTTCAAACCAAATTGGCCAAGAACAGTCATAAATGAGCGTTCTTCCGCAGAAATGAGTGAAAAAAGTTTAAAAAAATAGTGCAAACAATGCTGACATGTGGCTTGTTCAATGTTAGCTCACTACGCATGAAGTAATGCGGAATAAATCAGAGCAAGGGACGAAACAAGTGTTTTATGAGCACTGTGCAGACAAGAGTCGAGACTGAAATCTGCTTTATTTGGTTTCGGTACTTTTTGACAAGGACTGTTGGTTTACAGTTGTTTGGCGCTAATGTTACTTTAAATCCCCTCCAAAAGTAAGTGCCTCTCGTATTTCTACCATGGCTGATGAATATTTTAAAATATTTCGACTCAAAATCACCTCGAAAAAGAGGGAAAATCACGTGCTCACGACTGAGAGTATTCGCAACAATTGTCGTCGGACAAATCGCGACAGCAACTCCGACAACAGTAGGAAGTTCACGGCCCATTTGACCGTTCGCTCGTTCGACGAACCGCAAGAAAGCAAAGCCTCCTCGGTCACCGGGAAACTTTGCCCGAGCGTAAAAGCGCGAAGGGGTCAAGGGGGACGCGGGGGAGGGGGGAGGGTCGCGCTATTTGACTCGCTAACGAACGTGCCCCCGCGCTGGCTTTTATCTTGGCACGTACGCCTTTTATTTGCATTTAAAAAAGACCTTAAAAACGGCGGGCGAAACCTCATAAAGCACGGCCTGCGCGATTGTGCGCGCTTGTGGGTGTTTCTGCGAGCGTTCTCGTTAAACCCGCCGCACGGTGGGACTAGTTTGCGGAAGAGATCGGATCGGGGAGACGTGGAAACTTCAAAGCTTATATTTTCGTTGGGACGAAACGTAGAAGTTTTCATAGTGACTCCGCTGGTTTTCTTGGAAAATTTTCTTCAAAAAACATCCCTTAAAATTTAAAAAGTGACAAAATGAACATCAAATTCGCAGTTTCAGTAAACAATGCTAAGTTCGACAACTCCCAAGGGACTACAGTGCGACGCGCCGCTCTGCAAAAACCGCGGATTTTCCCACGATTTGCGGTACAGTTGCGCGGTTGTACTCGGAAGGGCAGAATCCATTGGCGAGGTGCGAATGAGCGTATCGATATTTCCCCATTTGAAATCGATTATTATAGAAGCGGACCACTGCAGCTGGAATTGATTTTTGATAATCGATTCAAATGGTCAAAAAACAGTCATGCCAACTGATGAGGATCGCCACTGAAGGTAATTGGTAATATGTTGTTCCTCAGCTAAGTGTTTTAAAATGTCCACTTTAAATTGTTAAAATTACTGAAGAACTATTGAGAAATTTTTGTAAAGAAATTCATGGAACTTTTCACGGATTTTTCACGAAAACCAGCGAAATTAGGGGCATAAATTGCGTAGTCGTTTCCATCAGGAAAAAAACATTGTGTAAAATAGATTTTGCAACCTTGAAATGCAGACAAATTCCTCTGTCTAACAACAGTTGTAAGATACAATGGATCTTCGCGATATTGGCTATCAAAAAATTTGCATGGTACATGCTTACAGAAAAGACTCTACTTCGCTCCACGGAGGCGGAAAATACGCAAGATTTACGTCGATTCAGGGTGGAGCATAGTTACAGCCTCGGTTACTTCAGAGTTACACGCGAAATTTTTTCCCTCTCAATAATTAATGAGCCAACACCCTGTAGCTGCAAGAATCTCGGAGCCATCGTTGTTTACCGACCAATTTCCGTTTTTAACAAGTCGCGAGAGCAACGCTAAGTATGAATAATATCGCGTGAACTTACGAGCGTAAAGTGGCGAGCGAGACAATGGGGCGGAGGGGTGGTTACGAGTAAGCAGACAAGTCAAATTTGTTGCCCTTCGTCTGGAAACTTCTCGCATACGCTAAAAGGCCCTTAAACTACGTCCCCATCCCTTCTCGGTTGCAATTTTGACAGGACGGTAAAATATTCGACGCCAGACAGGAAAAAACTGATTCGTCTAAACTGAGTTTTTCGTGACTGAGTATCTCCGAACATTAATCAACCGGAAAAGCCGAAATTATATCCTAATCTCCCCGTTCGCTCTCTCGTCGTCCAATATAGCTTTTCCGGGCATTTTCCCGAAGCCTCGGGTGAGTTTTATTGCAGTGATTTGAGAAAATCGCTGAGACGTCATCGTAAGCAGAGCTAATTATCTGATTGCTCGAAAGTTATTGCCCCGAAAGCTTGGTAGTTCGAAATGAGCCTTCAAGAACATTGCCAAGTTGGGGTTATTGTATCGGCTTGGGTCTAAAACTTTGACTTGTCGGACTTCGATGAACCGAATCGAGTGAAACTATCCAACCATTAAAGCCGTTTGATCAGGCATGGCTCATGAAGCTTTCAGCTTATATTTCGGAATTCGCTTTTACTCTCAGATTTCATGTGGTTAGTAAGAACGTTTGTGGTTTTGAGGAAAGCTTCTTTTGAACTAAATTTTGTACGGTTATCTCAACAAAACCAGACCGGCAAGACTTGTAAAAAAAACCTGAAAGCCGTTTAGCCTATGCCTTCACTCCCTGGAATTTATCCCTCTTAATAAAAAAATGTATAAAAATGAATACAATAAATACAAAGAAAATACTCGCCGATTCTATTAGGAAACAGTGTTTACACGTACTTGGCAATTATCATATTCAAACAATTTTTAGACATTTTTTATGGCTCGACATACATCATGTGCACTTTCGGGTATAATTAAAAGGGCTACATTACGTCATTTCTCGGACGAAAGAACGTAACTCAATCCTTAGTTTGCTGCGAAATTGACTCAACAAATTCAATTTTTTATAAGAAAAACCTGCGCAATTTTCATTGACAATTTTTCCAATTGTTGCACGAGATCAGAGGAAAAATCAATGAAATTCTCAGCAAGAACTTCCCAAGATTTTCCTGGTAAAAAAGCGATTTGCGCGAGGAAATTTGGCAACATTGAAATGCAGTTACGTTTTTTTCATGAGAGAAACACTAATTTTTGTATTTTTGATCCTTCGCTTGATTATATACTTCTTGTCAGAAATACCTTAATTTATTACGATCTTACAAATTGCACAAACCGGAGAGGAAAACAATAAAAAAAAAAGGAAAAGAGAAAGAAGACAAATGCAGTTGTTTTGAGTTTGTTTGCTCGTCGTTCAACTAGACGAATTTCCCCTCAGAGCTTGAGTCGAGCTTAACGAGGATCCTTAAATCCTTTCGGGGCAATCTAATTCGGCAGCAGAGCTCTGCGACATTTCCGACTTTTTCGGGGGAGGTTTCGGGCGGCTGGCGACCCTTTAATTTGGCAGTCTGCCCTTTCCGGCTCAGCCTTTTCTGCCGCGGCATCACTCTCACTTTAAACGCTGTTAAAGGGTAATGTTATTAGACCCCGCCCCCGACCCCCCGGTCGCGGCCCTAAGATAACATCTGAAATTACTGAACTTGAAATATGTTTTTTGTTTTATCGGCGGGTCGCCGGCTCGGGCGGCTTGCGTCCCCCTCCAGACAAGAAAACTAAGCCCATAATTCAGACGGCTCATTGTTAGCCAACTTGCTCCGGATTTATGGCCCGGCAAAAGTCGCCGATCCTTACGCGAGAACAGCGTATGAGCTTTCGAAAGTTGACGACTCTCCTTCGATTAACGTGTTTATTTCGGCGGGGAGTTGAGGACAAAGTTGCTTGTTCCTGGTTGGGTTTGGGAGACCTGACTTAATCTAGTTGATTTTACATGAACTTTTCGGAGACACCAGATTTTATGTGATATAAAATTTATGTTGAAAATGTGCATGTTTGAAATGTTTGTTAAAATATAAATGTTATATAAAATGATCTTAATTAAAGAGGGGTAAGAATCCTTCAGAAATCATGGACAGCTTTGAGAAGTCTGAAAAAATTAATTTTCCACGATATGATCATGATTCTTCTTTGAGACTTCCTCAAAATTTTTGGTTTAACAACAACATTGTGATATGTATTTTTGACTTTAACTAAGGTATTGCTTGTGAATGATCAAATAAATGATGACTAAAAAATCAGACTTTTAATATTGGTATGTTTATTACCCGGGCAATGAAAGTACTGATATTGAAAGGATCTGATTTTTTAGTTCTCATCCACTAAAAATACCTTCGTCAACGTCAAAAAGAAATTCTTCAAGACTTTCTTGTGCACATAATATTGCATTTTAAAGTTTCTAATCCGAAACAGTGTATGAGGCATTTATAAAACAACGGAAACTTCGAAAATGATTTCGCTGCGATTATACGCATGTACACCTTGTGCGGCAGAATAGATTAAGTTGATTTTCCAGGGGAGCTCGTCGACCCGAAAATCGGATCAATTTAAAAAAGATACACATTTTGGCGGAGACAATGTGGCAATATCTAACTGCCGATACGTTGTTTATCCCCTATCGCAGCAGAACGGGTTGCCGGAGTCTTGGGTCCACCAGGGGTGGCTGCACAATGGACCCGAATTCCCCGCGTGCCTAAAGAAAGCTGAAGAATTCGATTCGGTGAATATTCTGTGCTAACTGCCTTCGCCCCTGCCTTATCGGGGTGCGCGTGTTAAGTACGCCCTTTAGTCGGGGTTATATATGTTCCAGGCCCGCCCTTTAAAGATTTAAATTAAAATTCCGGGATTCCAACCCTTGTCTTAAAAATGCGCCGCCCCTCGCAATTGACCGTTCGACTTGAATGACTACAAACGAATTATTGCGCTTTTGAAAGTTGAAACATTTCTTGGGAAGTTTACGAAATACGTGGATGATTGGCTTCTTTTGGAGCTGGTCTCTATCCACCCTGATTTACAAAAAAACTCGTGTGAACGGTGCGGATGTATATCTGGGGAGATCTCAATGGGCATTTTAACAGGAGTCAGCTTGAATTTCTGAAATTGAATGGGAATCTCCTAGTGAGGTTTTCATAAAATATGTTTTATTCGATTAGGAGTACCTAAATATCTGGGAGCAAACAATACTATGGAACCTATGCAGGCGATAAAAGTCTATCTACACAGGATTCACGTCACAGTTGGACTTTTTTGGACGTAATTTGAAAGATTTAACCGGAATTATTCTAACTGCATTTCACGTTGCTTTTTTCTTTCTCATGTTCTTTTTTTTTAACGGAGAACTTAACTACTTAGCATCGTTACATTTTCTGTGAATATTCTCCAAACATATTATGAAGAAAGTAAACACAGCATTTCAAGTTTCGATGTTGCTTAGTTTTTTGTTTGAAAAATCAAAAAATAAAAGAAAATGAGGCAGCAACCAATTACTTCTGTGCTTGAATTTTGTATATTTTTACCTAATTACGTAAAAACTTACACAATTTTATAAATTTAAGAAAAATGTTGAATATTTTCTTGGCAGCGGATCTGAATACAATATTTTACACTTTCTAGAGACGAGGATCAATCTGGTCCGAACGAAATAAGCTTTATTTCAAAAGATTTGAGCAGGTTTTGTATTTCCACCCATCGGGGTTAGTCCACATAATAGCCAGGGGGTCCGGGACCCTTCACCCGATTCCAGACGTGTCGAAAACATCAGCCTCGGGCTGTCGTCCTCCGGTGCTCCAGATCCGAGCCGCGAGTCCAAACAAGCTGCCATTACTGACCACACCCCGGCGGGGGGCACCCCTCCCTCCCGCACCCCTTCACAGCGGCATAACGAGGTCCTGGCCGGCGTGGTCACGATTCCTGTCGTGTGCCCGGGCACCGAGGCACGCTGCCCCCCGAACCGAGAAAGGGGGGACGCGTGCCCCGTCGCCTTGCGTAACTCTGCCGCCGTCCGGGCGGGGTGAGTGGTGTCCCGGTGAGGTAACGCCGCCGCCGCCGCCGCCTGGTGAAGGGTTCGGTTCGCCCGGCGAAATCTGGAGTGCTCGCTTGGGCAACTGGACGTCTTTGTGCTGAAAGGGACTATGTAGCACGTATAACCTATGCATATAGGTCCTTTGAGCATTGCCGCGTCCAAGTGGACTTGGCGGTTCCATTACTGCGGAGAGCTTTTAAAATCGCCAGTGAGTCGAGACACAAAGAGAGCAGGTTTGACCTGCGGTCGGTAGCCTTTGCAGCTTTTTAGCGCGGATTGTTCTAGCGCGATTGGACGCGCGTTCTTTCTGACGAATGTGGTAGAAGTGGAATTCAACTGCATGTTGCAATAGGGAACTTCTATTTCTAGCTCATTTGGACTACATTTAGCGGTTGGCAACTGCAGTTTTTGACCCATTTGTAAAAGGACTTATCTACGTAAGAAAACTAATGGCGATTACGCCATTTCTAAAATGATTAGATAGTATGGATGGATCTCTTGGAAGTAATAGACATCGACGTTTATCAGACGATGGACCTTAGCTGCATTTTTTGCAGCAAAATTTTCACTTACAAATTGTTGTCTTCGCAGGAAATTGTTGAGCACAGTGAAAATATCACTGAGTTTTTCTCAGATAACATGCAGAACAGGAAAATTTAGGAAGGAACATCGCAGTCATATTCTTGCAAAAATTACATTTTTTGAGTCACTCTTTTAACCTGGGGTTAGAGTTACGTTTTTTCGTCTGAGAAACGACATTATGAATCTGCACTGCTGTCCACAGAAAAAAACCCCAAAACTCCATTGCAGATATTGAATTATTTTTCTAGGCATTGTACTCAATTTCTCGAAACATTGGACTCAATCACCAAACAACCTCAGCGTTCCGGGAATATGTATACACATGCACGGAACCCGAATCACAGTCCGAAATTTCCGTTTCGACGACCTGATTGTATGTACTAATGACCGATTACCTAATCCGCGAATGGTTCCTCCGGGAAACCGTTGAGTCACACACACTCGATGGCTGTCCAGCCTTTACGACGCCCAATAAACCCATCAGCGGATCCTTACCGGGATATTCCGGGTCAGTGTGATGAGACCCCAGCGATCGAGGAATAGGGGGGGGGGGTTTGCTTTTCGCGGGGGCAGTGGGACACCGAAGGCGCGAGAGCGGGTAAACACCCGGACGTTTATTGGCCTCGACGGCGATTGCCAGATCGGGCAAATTTTACACTTGGATATAGGGGTAAAATTGCGGATTTTTTCGGATAGATTTTGCAGGCGTGCTCCATGCAGATCTCACGGTTTCGGGCATTAACGGCCGAATAAAAGTGTAAGACGGGGGCAATTAAGGCCTGGGCGGTGGAGTTTTCGGCCGCCAATACGTCGGTGATTGTGATAGACCTGCTCTTGGTCGGCACTCATCGTTTTGGAATTTCCGGGTCTAGAACACGGGAAGACTCGGTTTTCTCTACCGTCTTCGACAGGCGAAGTTCGATTGATATAAACTAGAATTGGACATTGCATTCCACTGAGTGGCGTTGGTATTTTTTAGTGTAGTTTTAGTAGTGTGTGTTTTTCAGTAGACACCCAGTGGGTCTAAAAAGCAGGCTGGCTAAAAATCAGTAATTTTACAATAATTTTTCACATTTCCAAGAAATTAAGTAGCTCTTCAACACAAAAATGTATTACTTTTTCGGTGCCTCCATTTCACGAAATTCGAAAACATTTCGAATATTTAAAATTCTCTCTCTAATTGCGACAATGCTGACTTTTTTGGTCGCCTCGCGGGGTGGCATTGCCCTATGACTGTTTGCGAAAATCCGGAGAGCGAAAGCTAAAGAACGATGAGTGGGAATAAATTAAAAAGTGAAAAAAATCAGGCGATAAACGGATAACACGAGTTTCCAGAACAAAGGGGGAACGGTAGAACAAACACTTGAAGGAGTCAATACTTTCAAATTTAATTTAATTTAATTTAAAAAAACCGAGGGTGAAAACGGAACGGACGGGCTCGAAAAAATCTCCACCGGAAAAAAGAGAGCCGCTCCAGCTCTAAACCCTGACGCGAAAGTCGTCGGGATTCGAATCTGGGTTGTCGAGTAATCACAGATTACCCCCATCTGCCCCTAGAAAGTAATGAGTCGACGAGTTCAGCCGTTCGATCTGGCGGCCGGGGTCGGCGCCCTTCAACTCGGCGAATTCGTTACGTTTAAAAGGTTATTTCTACAGAGCCTCTTTCCGATTCACACAAAAAAACGCACAGGAAAAAACCCGAGAAAAAAGGAGCCGCCTGCAGCGGAAAAAACGCAACCCGCCGCGCGCGGAGCGAAATCACACGTGGGCGCACGCGGAGCCCTCAAAAACCACCTATCGTCGCGCAGTTTCCACGAGAAATACGCGCTTTGGGAAGCGCACGGGAGGAACGACGCGGCGAGACACCCATCCCCCATATGCCTCTCCCCGCCCCTTCGGCACCGGCTGCCGCAACCCGCAACCCCCGGCTGCGCGGCAAATGGACTGAAAGGCGATATTTCATCGAATAACTGCCCCCGGGCCCATCCGAGCGACCGATTCGGTGCGTCTGATAGACCGACCGTTTATGCAGACCGAAAGGAAGTGTACCAGTGAGATAAATGTAAAACACACGCAGAATACTATAAACTTGTACGTATTCTTCCGCTGCGAATTCACGTAGTGCTGCTTCGGAGGATTTGCGTCTCTGAAATTAAATAAAGTTGATGCGGTACGAAGTTCGCCATTCATCATTTTTTCCCCCTTGTTTCAGGCTCCTGAGTCTATTCTCTTCGTATATACTTCATTCATGGCGTAAAATATGAACCAGAGGGATGAAAAATAAATTTCTGGGCAATAACAAAAAAAGAAAGTGATTTAACTCATCATCTCATCGGATGTAACTTGCATCTTTTGGAAGAAATGAACTACATTTCTCAATTAGGAGCTACTATTTTCGATTCATCCGTAAAGGTATACTTATTTGCTGAGGTATTCTAAGGGCAAATACGTTGTTTCTAAATTGAGCTAAAAATAGTAGTTCCTTACTGCAAAATGTGGTTCAAATTAACTTCTCAGCGAGGCGGGGATGCCACTTAAATGCTCGATTCAATATTCGCTCGCTGTTAATTTTCTATGTCCTTTTTCTTGGCTACAGAATTCATGCAATAACTAGTCTCTGATTTTTCAAAAAGTTGGGGCTTGTAAATATTTAAAATCTCGTCACTTGCACCACAGGTTTCATTTTAATATTTTTGTTAAAAAATAATGAGAATTGGTTAGATTTTACACTGTTGCGACCCATTAATCTAATAAATAAAGAATCTAAAAAAACTCTGTTACTCGAATCAAGATGTTTAAATTCATTTAATTGATGAAACTCGATAAAGAGACTTTTGTTCACGGCAACTACGCGCGTCAGCGATGAAACAAACAAGCAGGCTGAGGTGCAAGAGGGTTGACGGGGCAGGGGAAGAAGCATGTTGTAAAGGTGGAGGGGGAAAACGGGAAAAAATCGAGGGAAAGTAAATAAAAAATACGAGTGCAAGTGACAAAGCGTTGATTCTTTCGATTAGGAGGGATGATTCGATTAATGATGGAAGGTGAGAGCCGGGAAAAGTGCGGTCCACGACGCGATGGCGGGAAGGGGGTGAGGGGTTGGAGGCGGGGGAGGGCGATACCAAATCAGGAGCTTTTAAAAGCTTTTAAATCGGCCTCCGCGACGAGGGGAGCTGCGTAAGGGCCGCAAACACGGGGAGCTTTCCTCTTCGGCGACCGTTGCCAAATCGGCCGAGAAAATTCGACGGAATCGGAGACCAAGGGTTTTGACACTTTGATAAGAAAACTCTCTTTTTATACTTCAAACTTATTTCGAACTGCCCGTCGTTTACTTTCACAGAAGAAACGGCTAACGCAAAAGAGCGTGGAAATCCTAACTTAACTTCTTCTGCCTTTTGAAAAAAAAGGCAAAAGAGGAGTCCAGACTCTTGAAAAACATTTTTATGCCAAATTTGGCTGGCTAACCTATTGAATACGTAGTGAAAGACATAATAATTGATCTAAAAGCCAAATAATTCAGTGTATTCAGCTACATTGACATCATGTGGTCAAATACACTGAATTCTTTGGTTTTTAACGATTTTTACACCTTTCAATATTATATAACTCTTATAACATTTGACAAGAAAAAGTTATCTCGATCCAATCGGACATTTGCGTGAATCAAAGGGAAATCCGCTTAAATTAAAAAGCTTGGCTCTCGACTCGACCGAAAATTCGATTGAATTTAGGAGTATTTTTTCTTGTCAATTTTTTGACGAGACCTCTGAAACCAAGAGACTTTTTTCCAGTGTAAAAGAGAACCCTGTTGGCGAACAATCGTACAGCCTGCCGAAATCCCACATTGCCCCGAAAACGTAGCATCAGGAGAAGAGCGAGATGGACCCGAAGATAAACGGCGATGAACATATGCCCCGCAATGGTATCCTCTTATCGGTTACGCTGTTTCTGCCGTCCTTAATCCTCCAACGCACTTTGCTCGCTTCGTCTGCCCGGGCAATCTGTAACAGCAACGGCTGCGAGGGGTTGTTCGCCGCGATGCTACGCTCTGAAAGCGAAAGTTGCTCGCGTAATAAATAAAAACAACCCTCGCCGAAGCGGAGGGGGATGAACATGCTGAGCCACTCCACGTGACCTCCCCTCCCCCTCGCCTCGCCGCGCCGCGGCTCGATATATCGCGTTTAATTCGCACACAATAACATGGTATTAAAATTAATATCTTTCGATTCATATTCAAATGATCGTCGGCGGGCGCATCCCCTCCGCGGCGCGAGTGACCCCTTTGTTCTGGTGGTTGATATTACTCGGCTTGGGGTTGATACCGGGTCTTCGAGGGCATGAAAAGCCTATTATGGTCCGACAAGTGCGGTCGAGTTCACCAGCTGTTCGCTATTTCCGTTCGTCGCCAAGGTCGCTCGAGTTTCGGGGGTAGTTTCGCTGTCTGGCCTTTGCTTTTGCGTATTTGTTTGTCATTAAGGGCGGCTTTTAAATCGGCGGTTCGAGTCAAGGGTGGAGGTGGGATAGGGTGAAAATCTCGCTTTGTAAACATGCAAAATAATCGAGATTGAAACGGGGTCGAAACGAGACTCATTCGATGAAAGTAAAGTCATTGAATCCAACCGTTGTTTATTTTTAAAGAAATAGTTGATCAAAATGTTAATATTTTTAATCCTGACACATCTGCGGTGGTTTTCGCTGCGAGAGCGTATTTGTGTTTTCCTAAAGTCAAGAAGTATTGTAAAAATAGTGTATCTTTATCGTTACATGCAAAAAAAATGTCCATAATGGCAAATGGTCCTTGTTTCCCGACCAAAAAATTGTTAATTTGAAAGGGAACTCGCCGAGTTTTTATTACTGTGCATAAAAGTATTCCTTGAAGCAAATAAGAAATTACACAGTCTTACAAACCATGTAATCGAGCTGGTTCTCTTCTGTTAAATGGATTACATTTTGCAACAAAGAGCATCTACCTCGGGCTCTTCCATAAAAACACCTATCTGCGTAGGGAAACTAAATGACAAGTAAGTTGTTTCTAAAATAAGCCAGGAATAGAAGCTCCTTTTTGCAAAATGAGCTCCAAATGTGATCCAGTTCATGTTTCCCGAGCTCGGGGGAAAAACTCACCACAACGGATGCTGCGACTTACAAGCGGTACACGTCGAAAGCAACGGAAATCAGCTCACCTGGAATCAGAAAAAAAGAGAACTAATTAGTTTAAGAAGTTACGAATGGAGGACGTGAAAAATAATGAAGTCCCGACTTTTATCGCGGACCCGAAGACGGAATTAACCATCTCGTCGGGTAATTTATTGCCGTCGAAATAGGTCTAAACCTTGGCATCAGATAAGGCCGAGCAAACGAGGGCCGTAAAACACCGGCGAGGAAACGGACGGGGGACTTTCGGGCTCCCGATCGGTCATCTTGACCGGAGAATGCGGGGGAGGGGGGAGGAGGGGGCGATAAAAAGCTGCGAGAGGGTGGTAACAGGGCGTAGGAGTGATCAGCATAATCAGGGCGATCAGCATAATCACGGGGAATAATTAGGCGGGAGTTAATAAGGCATGTTTTATGTATGACGAACAAGTGCGAGAAGAGGCACAGGGTGCAGCTTCAGAAACGGGGATCGCTGTCGCGCCAAGGTAAAACGCCGTATGAAACTTCGGACGATGCCAAAGTTCTCTTTGTAAAAAATGGAGTTTAAAGAGATTTTGAACAGTGACCCTAGAAATTTTTACGCCTGCAGATTGAATTGTGTGAGTGGTACTTAGGAAATTTTAAGAATAAATACCGGTAAATTATTGTTTTTTTCCCCCGCTATCAGTCAGTTCAATTCCCCGACTTTTCAATAGGGGTTTTTTGAGGGGGGGGGGGAGAGGCAGGGACATTATGAAAATTCTTTCCACGACAAATACTAAGCGCGCAATATTTTGCGATGATTTACGGGAAGAAAAAATGCCAAGGCTCCGTGGCGAAATTCCCTGACTTCTCAGGTTTGGGCAAATTTTCCTAATCTTTTTTTTTACTTTTCAATGACAGGTCACCCCGTAAATAAAATTTACAGCATAAAAAAGCTAGACTAGAAAAATCACCACCTCTGAATGCTGAAATTGGACGAATGTAAGTTGAGTCCCAATGCATTGAGGTCATTAGGGGAGAAGGTAAATTGAGTCCCGACTCCTAATTGGTGATACGTAAATTGAGTCCCGGTAGCATTATCAGTTATCACTGTATGTGTGAGGATGGGAGAGTGTGCGTGAGAGGCAAGAAATGAAGTAAATGTTTCGTGAAGTTAAGTGATTGTAAAAAGCTTAAATTTTATCTGCAAGTATTAACGATCCATGGTTACTACAAAGGTCAATTTGTTCCATTGGTTTTCTTGTTATTGCCTGACAAAAAAACTGATACGCACGCAACAGCACTTCGGTTTGTCGTCAAACCCTGTGAATATTTAGGTTTAAAGTTCCAACCGAAAGAAGTTTTTTGGACTTCGAAGAAGGTATACACAAAGCAGCTCGTTGAGTATGGCCGAATGTTGGACTTAAGGGATGTCGCTTTCATCTTGGGCAGAGTTGGTGGCGCCACATACAAAAGTGCGGCTTAGCGACCGTGTATAAAGACTCTCGATCTGAACTCAGAAATTATTTAAAATATTTCTTCGGCTTGCCATCTCTAAGTGAAGGAGATGTTGACGATGCCTTCGTATTTTTATTCATTTCCACTACTATTCACTGTTAAACAACGCAAATACAGTGGGACTCAATTTACCTATGGGGGATTAATTGACGGGACTCAATTTACCTATGGGTGATTAATTGACGGGACTCAACTTACCCTCAAAGGATCGTTTGGGACTCAACTTACCTTCTCCCCTGAAATTCTCATTCGATCCGGAAAAATGAAAAGGATTTTTTAACGGGGCAGAATCAGTCCGGTTCGGTCAACTTCGGATCAAAAAATTCCTGACCGCGATAGAAATTCCCGTCATATAATTTTTTTTTTTTTTTTTTTTTTTTTTTTTTTTTTTTTTTTTTTTTTTTTTTTTACAATTCCCTGACCTTTCCCACTCATCCCTAACCCTTACAACCCTGCAAATCCCGGCAGCGTTTTGCCATGTGGCCGAACGGGACAGAGCATAGTGAGAACCCGACCCCCAGGGACCGAATCGTTCCGTCCCACTGTACGCTCTCGGTTCCCGGTCCCCGATTCCCGATTCCCGGCGGGAAACGGGAGTGTGGGAACGCGAGAACGCTGACCGGAGACAGGACCGCCGAGTAAGACAATGTCAGCCGCGTAATTGTTATTATTTTGACTCGATGAGTGAACGCTCGGGATCGCGGGGGAGGGGGGGGGTGTCGGAGTGGAGTCGCGCGCGGAAGTGGAGCGTGAGATGTGTGTGATGCAGTTAGCGCCCATCGCCGTGATTGCATCGGGGGTAAACTCCGCACTGCTAAAAGTGAGGATCGTGTTGACTCGCCGAGAAAAAACCGCGCGTGTGTTGGCGGTTTCTGCTTGGCGCGGCAGAACTCGGGTCCGACGACCGGAGACAATGTGCTCGAGAGACCCGACCGAAGGAGGCGTCGAGTTCAAGAATAAAGGCTGCAGAAAATTGATTAAATGGACTGCATTTCGCAATTAGGAACTACAATTTCTGGATTAGTTTAGGAACGAAGCATGTACCGTTAGTTTCTAATATGCACATACGTTTTTTTATGAATGAGCCGGAAATTGATGTTCCTAATTGTAAAATGCGTTCCAAAAAGCGTACAGACTTTATTTATTATGGAGACCCCACATTACTACAAGTCGTGTAAAATGCATTTGCTCTCTATCTTTGCATGGAGAGTTTGTCTTGATGTAGAGGTGGACTCTCAGGATAGCGTGGGATATCCCCTCCATTTTGGCCTCAACATGAGAGCTTTTTTTGAGCTTGGGAGTTGATTTCAGAGAAAACCAGTGGCACCATCGTGTTTCTCGCGAACTTTAACATAAGTAGCAACAGTCAAATCGCAAATTCCTCACACATGCAACATGTCCATTGCAGTTATATGGTCCATCAGTTACGTCCCTCATATATTACAACCGCCCGTTTCCGACACGATCACTCCATTTCCAGTTTGTCTCCTCCGTCTTTCGATTTGTCTATCAATTTCAATAATCAGTCTGCAGAAGGCAACGGTGCACCGCAGAATCAGCAGGGAGGACACGCGAGCACATTCGACTGGACGTAAACGCCTCGGCGAGTCAGGCCACAGCTTCCAATCAGGCCGCGGCCCTTCGCCCCTGCAGCTGCGGTCAGCCGTCCGCTTTCCGGCAACACGCCTACGACACACATTTAATTACTATTCCCGATATATCGATCCATCGATCGATACTTTACCCTCGGCTAACGGGACGCTTCGATAGCTCGAGGAATTCGATAGCGTCGTAAATCCCGGGCCTAGGGTCGCCGAGTCGATTGGATCATGCCCTCCCGAGCCAAAGCGCTTAAATCCAATGAACTTTTAATTGTGGATGAGTTGTTTTGGCTTGAAATGGGAGATTGGGTTGTCGAGCGCGCGCCGGGGCACGACAACTTGCGGAGGCGGGCGCGCCGCTGTGTTGTCGGCTTCTGACATCGCTTCATCGGGATATCACCGTGTCCAACAGGAGGAAGGATTTTTTTGGTCTGATTTGGTTTTCAAACGGAGTTGGGCTACTATGGCGAGTTTAGGAGAGACCTGTAAAGTAAAACCACTACTGTTGGGTTCGCAGCACTGCACAATGTCATCGAGTGAGGCAAAAGCTGAATTCGGAGGTCAACCCGTGAATTTTCCTGATTTCCCATATTTTCCAGACCGCCAGAAACCCTCTTTTTAAACGATAGCAGGGTGTCTACTTAAACAGGCTGGTCAAAAATAAGTACTTTTTCAGTACATTCTCGAGAAATTCAGTACCTCCTCAAACAGAAAAATTCCGCACTCTTTCAGTACCTCCATTTAGTAGAGTGCCAACATTGGGGAGAGTATGGACAAGTCGAAATATGGCAGCTCTTTTGGGCCCTAAGCGCTCCACGACCTACCCTCCAACTAACCGACATGTCCGTAGACGTAGAAGTCCTTAAACTTTGTAGAAGACCAGCTTGGAAAGCTCCCCGCCAGAGGGCGACACGGCAACGCGGCCAGGAGTCGGGGACCGGACCGTGTCGGTAGTCCGTCCGAAGTGTATCACCTTGTGTTTCGTGACTTGCTTTTACTTTCCGATCGTGATATCTCGTTTAGCCAATCGCCCCCACCGCCCCCCCCCCAAGTCAGCGTCTGCGCTCCATCAAAACAGAATGACACCGGTTATGACTTGGCTGTGCGCGCGGGGCACTCGGACCCTTTGTCTTTTGTCTCGCGTCTCATTACCTCCCCCACTTCTCCCCCTGGTTTTATGGTTACTGAGGATACGGTACGGTGTTTTATGGTGTCGACCCGGGGACTGGCGACCCGGACTCGCGGAATTGCCGAAATTTTTACTCGCTTTTGCGCCATTCGCGGGAATCGCGGCCGCGCTTGCGCAAGTGTCAAAACTCCGACCCTGACCTATCTCACCCGCGGATCGAGCTTTCGTACGAATTCCTGTGAAACTTTCGTAATCTTGAGGTGATTGTCGGCGTCAGTTCCGAAGAGGAAAATCACAACGTCTTATTACCGCTCCGATCCGACTCGAAAATCTGGGTTTATTTTTTCGTGTTTTACAGCGATACCTCGGACTTGCTTCCTTTCATTTTCGATAAAGATCGAAAAACGGTCGAGAACACGCGCTGGCCGAGGATCGACTACTTTCAGAGCGTGATAAACTTTGCAAAAAGGAAAAAAATTGACCTGACTTAAAACCGACCAAATTCTTTGTGATAATCAATAATACGCTCTAATTCAGCAACATTCTTAACTTGACCCGAAATCAAAGATCTCAATTTTTACGAGAACCCTGTTTACCATATAAAAATATGCTTTCTGGGGCTCATGATGAGATCGTACTGCGCCAAAGGAGCGACGATTTTCTGCATACCTACATGGGATTATTCCAACACAGACACCACAGACACATTGGATTACATTTTTCAACAAGGAACCACTATCTCTGGCTCTTCCATAAAAGCACCTGTCTGCATAGGGAATCTAATTTCATGTATGTTGTTTCTAAAATGAGCTATAAATAGTGGTTCCTCGATGCGAAATGTAGTCCCAATGGATCTCTCAGCCGTCGTAATTGTAACCCTCCCGATTGCACAAAAGCAAAACATAAGTTCGAAAGTTGGGTTGTAACCGCGTTGGCGGGAATAAAAACATGCAGAGAATAACTGCTCCCCGCCCGCGGAAATCCACCGTTCACCGTCCCCGGCGTATTTTCTTAAAAGCTGCGGCGCGGGAAACTCGGGGCTAAACTCTCGGAAAACTCGATTAAGAAATTTCGAACGAATTCGAACATGCACGCGGGATCCCGGGAGGAATGGCGGTTGTTAAAACATTCGCAAAGCCATCCGGATCCGTTTTATAGTCGGGCGTCCCGACGACGACGCGACGCGGTGTCCCGTATCTGCATAGCGGGACTCGGGACTCGGGAGCAAGCCAATCCAACTTGTGTATCGTGTTTTCCCGTCAATCGCCCAACTTTTCCCCGCTGAGACCTGCCTCCGCTCCCGATCGATTCATCGATTCGGTTGTCTGTGCGCTCGCTAAAGTCGAATATGTCTAGTTTTCCCGGACAAAGGGACGTAACTCCATTTGAATGTTGCCGAATTTCCCCTCGCAAATTGCATTTTTTACCAGGACAATCATGGGCTTTTTTGACGACAAATTTCACTTATTTTTTCAGGATGTCCATTTTTTTTTTTTTTTTTTTTTTTTTTTTTCCATTTCGGGAAATCCTGATGAAATTCTTGATGACTGCTATATCCTAGTCTCGTAGTTCTTCCAAATCCTGATTTTCTGCGGAGAAAAATTAAAATTTCTGCAAAAGCGTATGTAAAAGCAGCACTCCACTGTTGAAGATTTTATAAAGTCATCTCCATGGGTTCGAATAATAGCTCGATGGAAAAATCCGATCACACGGCCGACTTTTCTCAAATCCTGATTTCACGACCGATTTTTCCTCAAATCCTGATGAAATAAAAAAAAAATCCTGATGCTAGACACCCTGTTTTTCTTCTGATCTCATGTGAAAAGCAGACAAATTTTTGAGAAATATTGCCCAAGCACATCCTTATAAAAAGTCGAATTGTCTGAGTCAATTTTGCAACCTTGGAATGGAGTTACGTTCCTTGGTCCGGAAGACGACGAATTGTCTCGCGGCTCGATACTTCCGAAAAACAGTCATTTTGGTCCTTTGGGCCGGATGATCGATCTGGCTTCGATTGTTTTCGAGGCTGTTCAGGGTCGATGAACGGTTTCGATGCGAAAGGGGGAAAAAAGTAAAAATATCAGCGGGTCCCGCGGGCCCTCGTGACTAAGTTGGGTCGATCGGCGACGCAAAGGAGCCCCGCGATACAGGAAATAGCTGTTACAGCCCCGCGCCAAACTCACTGATCTATTCGTATTCGACGCTGTTTTGCTCCGTGCAAGTCCGCACAGCAGAGATGCAAAATTTCATTAAACTTGACTGATCGCAGAAAACATTTTCGACCCAAAAATTCAGTCAATGTATCCCAAAAATGTTAAGAAACCGAGCGATTGGGGGTTTTCACCGTTTTAATGCCCATATTAACACAAAATTTCGGTTGCTTTTTCTCACTATGACAGTTTCCTCGGCGTCGACGTTATTTCAAATCAATTGATTTTGATTAAAATGCATTGACACAGCCCTTATTAATTAACATTGAAATCCAGTCAATGGCCATCTGAGCGGTCCACGGAGTCCGAGTTGGCTGAGCCAATCAGAAGTGGATCTACGGTGTCCATTTTCTCACTCTAAAGGTACTCTACACGGTGGTGATCGAGCGAAGAAGAGACACTCGACAGTCCACACGGATCCAGGGGGGAAACCGAGAGATCTCGCGTGATTTGAAGGCGGTCTCTCTCCGAATCCACGGGACCTCTGCCACCGCGCCGCAGGTAGCTCTCTCCTATACGATACGATACGATACGTCCGAGCCTTGAGAGACAGCGCGTTAATCAATTTCGCTGTCACGCACTGCGACAGATACCCCACCGCGCTCCAACAAGACAGCTGTCTCGCCCCCCTCGGGGCTCTGAGTGCCCCCTTCCCCCTGTCGATACTTTTCCGGGGAAACCACTGAAAAACGCCGTATGCAAATTCGAGCGTTGCCAAATTCCCCTGATGAAATTTGAATATTGAGGGGAAGTGTAACGAGTGTCTTCCCTTCAAACAGGGTTGCCACAGAATTTAGAAATTGAAATTCCCTTACATTTCCCTGATTTCCCTGACACAATTTGGTGAAATTCCCTGACTATTGAAGATGTGACGGATGGTCAAGAAGGCATGTTTGAAAATAGTTTCAGGCAAAATTTCTAGTTCAGAATCTCAAACCCATTCTAGAAAGCAAAGGAAGGTGATTCGACAAATTTTCCCTGACATTTTCGTCATTTTCCCTGACGTTTCCCGGTTATCCCTGACCGTAGCAATCCTGTTCAAATTTTTAGACGATTCACTCAGAGTTGCGAAGGAAATCCTGCAACAGACAAGAAAAAACTACCTATTTGCAAATTTTTCTGGAAATGTATTTTTCACGGGAATGTGGCAACGTTTGAAGGCTTATACGGCGTTTTTCCTTAGCACGGGCGCAATCCCGGCACTTCGGCATTCAAATTTCGCACGCGATTGGGGCGGGCGTCAGGACGGGGGGCGCATGCATGAATAAAAAATTCTCGGGGGCGCTGTTTACGCCCTCCGCCCGACGGACGATTGATGGAGGGCGATGCGCAGCCCCCCCCCTCCCCTGCACCCCCAGATCAAAGCCTTCGCGAAAGAAAATAAATAAATAAGAGGCGGATATACACGCGTTCCGGATCCTGACGGTTTTCCGGGGGTTTCGGGTAAGAATGGCAATAGTCGGGCCGGCGTTGCCAAATCTCCAGAAAAATTAATTTCTTACTTTAGACGGTCCTGGAAGGTATTCGGTGAGCTGGCGACGATGGCGAACGGTTACTTATGTTTTTTTCATGAGCCGAACCTGAGCTTCCGCGGGCGCGAGGGCTATGAGCTATGATTGAGGCTTTCTGGCCGCGCGCGGGAGAAAATAACTGCCCGCCACCCGGATTCCGCGGCCTTTCCAGCGCTTTTGCATGTCCGTGTTCGCATACATACATGTTAAAACAACGATAGATTCTCCTCCCCCCCCCCCCCCTCGGCTTCGAGTATCGAACATCCTTCCGTCGAGATTGATATATTTAGCTTCGGCTCGGGCCCCGAGTTTGGGTATCTAGGTAATGACTGTCGAACGACGTCCGATGTAAGGGCATATCTTTATTTCCACACGAGCCCCGACATGCATGAAGTGATACGGGGGACAGGGCTCACGTGAAAATAAAGATACGCTCTTTCGTTAGAGAAAGGACGGAATGGGGAAATACACCGTAAGAACCTTAGACTTGGAGCACGTTAGAAGTGAATTTTGACGAATAAGCTCCTTCCACGGAGCAGACGTATTTGACTTCAGAGGCCGTCCAGAGCGGCTTTTCTCCAATTGGTTTACCTCTTCCTCCTTCCATATTAGACCCCCTATACTCCTCCCACCCCCTTCAATCAGGGAGTCGTAGATTCTCGCCCCCTTAAGTACCCGATATCGTGTTTAGGCTCGTCTGCAAAGAGGGTACACAGGACGGCAAAATCAAAGGATTTACAATTTCATTTACAAATTTTGCAGTTACGTTATTTCGTCTGGAGACGACTTGAGGGTGTCTACTAGAATTTACTGATACTTTAGACGAGATTTCCTAATACTTTGTGCGAATAAATTGAGACCTCTTGCTTTACAAGATCAAAATATTTTATGAAATTAATCAAACTTTTGACAAATGCTTGAAACACTCAGAATTTTCTGATCCATGACGATTTCGTAGCACGGTGTCAACAAACAGTTCTCCTAAGTTTTTGTTGACACCGTGATCGTTGACACCATGATCCGGGCTCATTTTTACGTTTTACTACCTGAGCAGGACGTTAACAGTCGTTGACTCCATGATCAGATTTTTGGTTCGTTGACACTATGCAACGTTCCTTCCATGACCACTTTTTCTGATATTTTCCTGATTTTTCATATTTCCGGTTTTTACTGCCGATAGGCACCCCGGCTCACTATGGACCATTCAGAGGCGACGAGGCAACGAGGTAGGGCCGGCGTCCCATCATCCCTCCACCATCAACTTTCGCCGACGTTTATCGGCTCGGGGCATTAATTTCATTAGCCGCAAGATTAGAGGGAGCCCCGTCCCCCGTCACCCGCCGCGGGGGGCTGCGGGCACCACGCGAGTCAGGCGCCCATTAAAAATACATCAATCGGTGACTGCGCCGGCTCGGGGGGAGCGAGGTTGGGGGACGGGGGGTGGCAAGAATTATTTTCACTTCATCTGCGTGTGTCGCCCTCTCGGCCAGATAAGTCTCACCGTTGGCATCGGGGCTCTGACAGCGGGCGGGCGACCGGCTGGGATTCGCGCCATCCATCCCGTCGAAACGCCAACGTACAGTGGCACCCCTGCCGGTTACACAGCGAACTACGGTGAAAAATTTGCTAAATTTTGGAGGCAATATTTACTAGAGAACTGTCATTTTCCCTTTTGTATGAAAGTTCCTTTGGGAAATAAACGGTCACGTTCGCCTGATGAACAAAAAGTTGAGAAATTGGTTCGGCAATCCAACCTAATTTTATAGAAACTCGCATAGCAAAGTGATTACCCCGAAAATTTTCAAAAATTTGCCTAGCAAAGTACTTACCCCTACATTCATCCGTCATTGTTAGGCGATTTTTTTCTTCATTATATGCACTTGACATGTTACTCATCAATCAGCATTAGGCAAAAATTAGAGTTTCATGGTTTGCCAGATAAGGTAAAGTATTGCCTTTCAATGGCGCAAAATATAATACATATAAACTGTTGCGCATTTCTACCTAAAAACTCCAATGACTTCTCCTCAGATTGTATGCACACTTCAGCAAAATTTCAGACGAAAACAGCACAGGCATATTTTGGTGGCATATTGGACTTTTTTAGTCGATTTTGCAACCTTGAGAACTTACGTTCCTTCGGCTCAGGACTCAACATTCATTCGGCAGATTTCGCCATCGATGTCCTCATACATGCATGCATACTTATTTGCTCTCGATAAAATCCTCCACATCATACACGGTTCCCTATTCCTGCGACTGACTGTGCGGCAGTGACAATTTACCCGCTCGAACGGTAGGGAGCACACGCCGATAAGCATTGGCACGGCGATGTGTGACGTTCCGCCGCCCGTTGTCAAAGGAAATAAATCGAGAAAAATACGGAATAACCGCTGACCGGGACGTCGTTTTATCACCTTTTCCCCCTCGTTGCATCCGCGCTGCACCCCGCATCGCGGCGCGCACTTTTACGACCGAGGGGAAAACTCATTATTAGCTCACATGATGGGGTTGCTCGCGCGAGGAACCGTAACGTAAGTCTCTGCGCTTCATTCGAAAAAAGTTGCGAAAGATTGCGGTTGCGAGGTGTGAAGAGAGTGTGTTCCCCTCGAGTTCCTTGGCTACCGAGCCCTTTTCACAAAGGAATATCAAACAAAGGGATTCGGATGGAGTGGTCTTCGAACTTTGTCGGGAGTCGCTTTTTGCTAAATATGTCGTCACCCTTCGGCTAAAGTATCACAAGCGCCATGCGACGTTTTAAAATTTCCGCTGCAATTTTATCCAGGATGTCTACTAAAACAGGCTGGCCAAAAATCAGTAATTTTACAGTATTTTTTCGGTCCATTCCCAAGGAATTCAGTACCTCCTCATAAGAGAAATTCAGTACTTTTTCAGTACCTCCAATGGACGAAATTCGAAAATTTTAAAACATTTGAATTTCTCGCTCGAATTGCGACAAAAATGACAAAAATTCCGGACCTGCTCGCGAAATTCCGCACTTTTGTAGTGCTTCCGGACCACCTTTAGAAAATCAGTACTAGATCCGGACTTTCCGGAAATTCCGGACTTGTAGACACCCTGTTACCTTTTTACGGAGAAATTTTTCGTTAAATCTGTTTAAGTATTTCACTGAATTTTATCGGCAACGCAAAGAGAATTCAGTGAAATTTTCGGCCGGCTTCGTTGAACAATTTCTCTGTAAAAAAATAAAAAGGCGGCGAACATTTTGAAAGGTCGCATGGCGCTTGTGGTAGCTACTTTGGCATTTGTCCATTGCGACCAAATGCTTGCCCTCCTGTTTCCATCTGTTTGTTTTCTTTTTCCATCGCTCTGTCTATATCAATTCCAATAATCAGCCCACAGAGGGAAAATCAAGGACATGTTCAGTTATAAATGCCCAACTTTTCCGTACTGAACATAAACACGTGGACATTTTGCAAAGTTGAAAAGTTGCGTCCTTCTATCTGAAAAGCGACAAGTCCTCGAGTGAGCGAGCTGCGAGCTGTATCGATAAAATCGCTCGAGTCGGGGCTTTCTGCAGGGTCATCCCCCAGAGATAAAAAAGAACAATACGCGACTGAAAGGGGTCGCATTTCAAATTATCCGCAACTGGAGTAGAAACGCGGGCGAGATAGAAAGTTAAGTATTTTTAAGAGACCGGCTGTCAAGTTACAAATGTCTTTTTCGACTGGGAGCAAGAAAAGCGCGCTGACTTCCGCGAGATCTAGAGCTGGAGTTTCGAGTAACTTAGCAGAGCCGAGTCGAGAACGACATCGCCGTGATACGGAGATATCACAGACCACGAGGGAAACAGGAGCCAAATCTACGCTTTAAAATAATTATCGTGGGAGCATCTGAAAGCTCAAAATAATTGGAATATGGTACGTAACATTACTAGTTTTTTAATCGTCTAAGAGTTGATTCGGAAGAAGCACTCCTGCTACTTTTTGAACTTTCTCACTTCCGATCGCCGTTTCAATTATTTTCGCTGCTACGAGACGAGTTTTAATTAAACTTTCCAAAACTTGTTCTCGCTGGTTTCATAACGCTTAAATAGTGGAATGCTTCAAGATCGTCTCTGGCAGCGTGAGCGCGTTGGTAATCGACAAACGGCAGAGAGAAAGAAAAAAATTAAACATTACTTTTATCAAATACGAAATTGTTTGATCGTATCTTCGGTTTTTGGATGCTCCACTGGAGAAAAACACATTGGATCTAGATTCCAGACTCTTGAAAACATTGACAAGAAAAAGGAATCTTGATTCAATCAGATTCAAGTTTAAATCAAAAGGAAATTCGCTCAAATTAAGAGGCTTGGTTCTTGATTTAAGCTTACATCTGATTAAATCAAGAGTATTTTTTCTTGTTGATGTTTTCAAGAGTCTGGACTCTAGATCAAACGTGTTTTTTTTCCAGTGTTTGGTGAATACGCTTCAGAAAGTTTTCTTAGGGAGATAGAACAAGAGATGTGAGATGACAACTCAATAATAGACTGATTCATGGCCACTGTATTCGATGTATCACCATTAAATTGTGCCGCCCAATAGTCAGTTCGAATTACATTTTGCAATTACGCACTACATTTTCTGACTCGTTTTAAAAACCACAAACGTTCCGCAAGTTCCCTTATGCAGAGGCGCTTTCACGGACGAGCCAGAAATTAATGGTCTCCCCTAAAGAATTCTATCTGTTCCGAGTGCAATTATCGAATGTACCGGATGACGTCACTAAATCAGTCTATTCCCCCCGACTTTCTTCCAGGGGGTCCGGAACACAACTTACGGGAATGAAACAGACAACTCGGCGGTGGAATCAGAGTTTGCTTACTCTAATGGACGGGTGAGCGGGTGCGCCCCAGTTGTAAATTGATAACAGCATGCACGCTGCACCGGCGAATTTATGGCGGAGTTCTGTGTGCTCGGACTCGCATTTGTCTTTCCCTATTTTTCCGCGCTAAATTCCGCGGCTAACGTACCAGCCCCTCCCCCCTCTCCCCGGACACAGCGCCGGCTCAGCAATTTCAGAAAATTAAACGCAAGGCAAACATCTTACCCGGAGACTTCGGGCTCTGCGGTTTTCGGCTGGGATCGGCGCACAATGGAATGGCCCGCAAGGGGTGGTCGCCGGTCGGACATGGAAATGATGCACCTGAGGGGTGTGACTATTTCGACTCGGAAGAGCTGTTTTTGCCTACACGCTCGATTGAAGGCGAATGATGTTCAAAGTTGCGCAGCGAAGAGAGACGTAAGGAGAAGTCGAAAATTGCATTATTTTGACTGAAATTGCACATTTTAATGGGTTTTTCCGTTACATTGAAAAGACAAGACCCAGCAGTGAGAAAAGTTTACGGAAAACTCAACGGAACCACACCACTTTAAAACTTCTACGTTTTATATTAACGAAAATATACGCGTTTGAGGTTTCCTTATCACGTGCGACTTCGTTAAGATGACAAATTAAATTCTCAGACTTTTGAATGATTCTTTGGCATCGTTTCCATTTAATGCTTTTAACGGAAAATACAATAATTAGTACGAGATTTTTCGAGATCTGAACAATTTCATAATTGGAGAACTTAAAGGCAGAGGTTCTAATTTTCGTCAATAGAGCGTGTAAATGCTGTAAAAATAATTAAAAATTAAGGCCAGAAGGAAATTTTCAAGGGTCCGAAGTGTAATCCCTCGCCCATTCGCACACTATTCTGGACTGGACAAAAGTCCCTGGCTTTTTCCGATTATCAATACATTTCCAAGAAGTTATCACCCTGCTCCACCGTGCGGCCATGTCGAGAAGCGAGGCGCACTTCAGCCGAGTGTTCGTAAGTCCCGAAACTTGAGAACGGCGCTTCGCGGAATTGCCCCGCGTTCCGGGGAGGCGCCCCGAATTCAGCCCCGGCTTGCAAAATCGCCTACTTTCGAGAGAAAGCTTAAAGTGCACACGTGGTTCTTGCGAAATTTTCTGCAGAGGTTGGAAATCATTCTGGAGAACGACTTATTTCAGGTATTTTCATTAGCGGGAGAGGAACTTCGGATGGGTGATCTCATAGAGCCGAACGAATGGTTGTTTTTGGGCGAATCTACAAGTATTGACTTTTCGAATATGTTTTCTCCGGTTACTCATTTTACCTCGAATGTTTGGCAAAAAGCGGATCGAAACGGCTACAGGCACATTTCGATACGAATGAATAATACCCACGCCACCATCCCCGAAGTCATTTCACAAACGGCGGAAATCGTTTCCGAACAGCCGACCACGACACAACAGGCGCCATAATTTTTAGCCCAACTTTTATTGTCTCGAAGCGTCCTTAATTGATACGGCACGGCCGGCGCTGAAATATCGAGTTCATTCAGCGAAAAAACGGATAAATAAACTTTGCCACCCCTCGACTCCGACCCCTCTAAAAATGATTTATGTTTTATTAATGTCGAGCCGATCTTGCGCCCTTCTCACGGAGGGGGACGGGGCGCCACGCTAATGTGCCGAACTTCGCCCGGCGGTGGTAAGGACCCTTCCGTGGGGGTGTTCGATGACTTACGCGACTCTCTGGCAGCGTGGTGGCGCCTTGCAGGGATCCCCGAATAAATCAAAGGAATCTGGCTGATGGCCGGTAAATTGAAGAGCCCTCGCCGCGCTTCAACATCGATCCGTCGAACTGCAAGACTGAGCCACCGCATTGGGCCTCCTGACGAAAAATGTTGGTGAAAATACGAGAAATTTCAAATTTATGGGGATGAATAGTCGCGAAGTTGGTAGTTTAAGAAAGTGCGTGCATACGTCACTTGTATCATTCAGCAGGGGCGCAGTAGTAGTCTAACGTTGAATCGAAGAATACTTCAAAAAATGTTCAAGTTTAGAATTAATTGATGGGCGCTACAAACAAGTTTTGGATTGTATTGTTAGTGTTTAAAAAAGAGATTTCGTCTAAAAAATGTCTCGATCTAATAGCTATGATGGCTCCGTTCATACAAATCACAAAGCAGCTGCCTTAAAATAGGCCGTAATATTACTAAAATTAAGGAACTAACCTTGCTCTCATGCACTTTCGCAATCTTTACCCGAAACGGAACTCGCAAGAAGTGCAGCACTGCAGCCTTCCCCCTCTCCCGCGTTGCAGAAATTTCAAAATGGCGCGCCCGGATCAATCATAGCTCTAAGCAAAGAGCCGTGCAAATTTCCCGCCTCTAATTTGACAGGGCTTGACATATCGCGCGCGGAGCACAAAGGAACAAATCAACGAGAAAAGCCGGACAAAATATGGAAACTTTGAACGCGCACGACTCCGTTAATACAAAACGTTGAGGTTATGAAAGAAGTTTCATTGGTTTCCTCCTAAGGTTTTCTGAAAGTAGCACCCCTTAAAATTTAAAATTTGATAAATTAAACAGAAAAATCTGCAGCTTTAGTAAATTCAAGTCTGACTTCTCTCATGACTCGATCCACTGTGCGGCACAGCCCGAGATTGAGTTTTTCCGCATCGAACTTTTGGACCGAGTCGGGGCGAAGTTGGATTTTATTCCGGCTTCTGCTACGGATGCAGACTCCGATACTATCTCGGTGTCAGCTCGTCGCACAATGGACCGAATCGAAGGAAAACATTGGCTGGGAAACTTAAAAAGAAAATATCTCTGGTAATACGAGAAGCAGGAGTTTAAAAATTGTTTCATTGATTTTGTCGTGAAATTTTCTTTCCGAACCACCCTTAACTAAATCGGTACCATTTCCGGACTTTCCGGATTCACAGGACCGATATAGATACCCTGCGTGTCCAACCTCTTCCAAAGTTCCGTTTCAATGTGCGGCGGCTTCGGAAACTTGCGGGAAATTTAGCCGATGAGGAAGTGGAGCTCTCNGGCGGGGGGAGGGGGCGCTTCTGACGAAAGTTTCCCCGGCAATATTATGACGTGGAAACGTAAACGAGGATGAAGTGATTCTTTGTCACGTCACGCGTCAACTACCATCCTTTCAACCCCCTCCCCCCTCCCCACGGCCGAAGTCTAGCGGAGAGCGTTTGTCACATTTCCTACTGCGCTGTTTTAAATTATGAAGCGCAAGTTGCATTGTTCTCGTTGACCTTTTGACCCTTCTGCTAAAAGAAGACGGAGGATTTTGCCTCGAGTTTGGAAGTACTTTAAAAAATACTCGTTTTAACGTGTGTGTAAGAATACGTCGCGGGCAATAGGGCGCTTGCGTGTGTGAGGGATTTGCGATTTAAGTACGCTTCCTTGCGTAAAATTTCGCGAGAAACACAATGTGCTAGTTAGTTTTCTTCGGGATCAACTCCAAAGCTCAAGAAAAGCTCTCAAAATTGAGGCCCTGATGGAGGGGAGATGCCACGCTACCCTGAGACTCATGGGAGTCCACCTATCAAGACAAACTCCGCGCAAAGATAGGAAGCAAACACACTAACAGGGTTGCCACTTTGTTTGGGGACTCAAAAACTGAAAACACGGCAACCCCGCTAATATATTTGCGTCTGTGTTATGTGCGTTTTTCTACGAGATGCTGGGTTTTACCGACTAGCGAGCTTGCCTTTGAAACTCAGTTTTTCGATGAGATTTGGCAGCTGCGCCGAGGTTTCACTTTTCATCTTTTCAGCATTTCAGGCTCCGCGCGGCTCCACCGGGGCTTGAGCTACGGCACCAGACTCAATCCCGGAACCGGGCCGCAGGATACCCGGGAAATACACCAACCCAATTTTCCTTCTTTTCCGGGAACGCGGCACGCATCCCGGTTTCGCCTCTGATCCAGCGCGCGTTCGGGGAAGTTAAAAGTTGCCGGGTAGCCGAGATTTACCGACGAGAGCTGCGTAACGAAAAGATGGGATTAGAGAGAGAAATATGTTGAAGGGATAACGGCATCCATGTAATCGGGAATAATCGAGGTAGGCAAAGTTAATCTCAGAGATCAAAGCTGTTTTCCACCCGATAATGGCTGATGGTCAACTTGTTGAGCAAAAAATCACATAAAAATGATGACTGTTGACTGTCAAGCACTAGGCAAGTTTTTGCAAAATTTCATACCTTTTTTTTGTGATTTCATTCCAAAATCACAAAAAATGTTGGACAAGAATTGCACGTGTACATTCTTGTAAAAAATTGAATTTTTTGAGTCAACTTGCAACCTGGATTTACGTTTCCTCGTTCGAGGAACGACGATATTGGTAACGATTCGGCGGATCTGAGTGTTTAATTACAAAAGTAACTATTACACTTGAAGAGAGATAACAAAAAGAGGGAAAAGTTGATCTTTTTTTCGATGTTTTCTGATGGATCCAATCTTTGCAAAGATTTTGTACTAAATCTGACAACTCTTGAGGAACGTCTGGGAGAAGTGGTGGCAGCAATTTTTGCGTTGTCAGGTCTCGGAGGGCTACGGCGACGAAACGTGAGGTGCAGCCCCGCGCCGTTACGTAGTCCTTCGCTGCATTTCGCTGCACTTCGTCGCGGACTCAATGAAATTAAAATCCCGATGCAACTGCACTTTTCCTCTCACGAGAAATGTCGAGAAAAATGAGCATCACGAAATGTTACTCGGAATGACCGCCCGTTCGAAAAATCTTCATTTTCCGGAATACCGAACCTTTCCCGAGTTTCCCTGATTTCCTATAACCCCTGGCGCCGTCATATCGAAGAAAGCCTGTGAATTGTATTCAAGTCGCAAGCGAATGGTCACATCACCGGGTTTATTATTGAAAATGACAGACAAAGTGATAGACAAATGAAAAATAGAGAGACCTATTGGTGGAAGTGAGTGTTGCAAAGGACAACAACAACCAACAACACACCACCATTCCCCTCAGTTGAAATAAACAACGGTGTCAACCAATAGGATTGCTCCTTTTTTTCAATTTGTCTTCCTCGTCTTTCCAATCTTTATCGAAATTTTGATTTTGGCACTTAAATCCTTGGGAGAAATATCGATTCAATTATCGATTATCTGCTAGTTTGACGATCAGCCTCCAGCATATCTTTATTCATTCTGGTTATGATAAATGCGAGCATTTTTCGTCCATCTTCGACGCGGCTCCTCCATTATCTGATTAAAAGACTTGGCAACGTAGCACAACCCTTCATTTCAACCTGTCTTCAATGTTTCAGGTATGAAAAGGCGAAGATCAAGATGGGTCGACAGGTGGGGGTGGATTAAAGGGCGCGCGCGGTTCTCCTATTCACCGCAGTTTCGAAAGGCGACAGGCGCCAACTCCTTGTTTCACACATTCGACGAACCGTCACCCTTCCCGACCGCGCCGCCCGCGCACGCATCGCGTACTTTCAGGGAAACCCAAAACAACGGTTCTCGACGGGGTTCCCCGTCAAATCATACGGTGCACACAAGCTTATAACTGTCGCAGGCAAATAGTGAAATCAGACATTTTGTCAAATGCCTGGGCAGATAGTTAAATTTTGACGGTTTACAAAATTTTGTGAATTCATGGCAAGAGCTCGCGAGTTTTCAATGTTTTCGGAAGAATAACTCATGAAACCTACGACCTCTTTTTGTCTGTTCCTCTTAAATATTGCTTCTCGTATTTTCAAATGTTGAAAACTCTGTATTTTATGACATGCTGAACACTTCACCATAAATGGCTACTTGGAGGCTAAAAATTGTTTAAAATAACATTGTGTGATGCAAATTTTTATTGAGAATTTTTTTTCACGTGGGCAATGAATTATCTCGTATAAAGTTAGGAAAATAACCAAAATTCAAACTAAGTTGGAATATTTGACTATTCGCCTCGGCATTTGACAAAATGCCTGATTTTACAATTTGCCTGCGACATAACTTCTCTCACGAGGGTATTTTTCGAGGATTGGTCGGGTATTTCTGCACCTCTGCAGAATTGCAAAACGACCTTTCTGCATGAGGCTGTTTTTCGAAAATTTTCGGGGCTTTTTTATTTTTCACAACTTTGCAGGTTTGCAGGAAGTGTTATTTCTTGCAAGGTATTTTTTAATAATTTACGGACAACTTCTATGCGTTGTCAGGCGTTTTTCAGGCCCTTGAAGAAAATCAGAATATGCCCGATTTAGCTGCAATCCGCAAGACCCGGAAAACGTTGATTTCCTTCTCCGACGACTAAGAAAATAATTTTCATTTACAAAGAAGCATTTACGATTTCCATTTAGGGCGGATGAATGAAAAATCAGAATAGTTAATATGTAATCGCGCTGTAAAGCTTTTCCTTCGGAATCCTCCCGATTTAGCCCGGTTGTGCAAATTTCAACTCTTCATCGTGCTAAAGAAAAACGTAGTATGAGCTTTTGGATGTTGCCGGATTCTTTTCGGAAAATAAGACATGTCAGAAACGTTCGTGGACTTTTTCTTACTATTTTCCAGATGATCCATTTTCGCGTTTAATCTGAAAAGTTAGCCTTCAAATTTCTAAGAGAAATACTCTTAAATTTTCCCAAACATTGATATTTTATCTGGGGAAATCCGACAATAATGAAGTGTTGACACGTCTTTCTTTCTCAGGACGACAGAAGGGGTTTCGAATTCGCTGGGAGCCTTACGGTTTACGCTGCAGCGGGAATCCTTGGAATGACTTCACCGCGGGAAAAGTAAAGAAGCGATAACGAGGTTTTCCGATGACCTAAATCGGTCATTAGTCGAGGGAGCTAAAAATTGCAGGGATCCCGCCTACCGCCTACCGCCGCCGTCGATTCCAATTTACCGGCCTCCGCCTCCGCCGACGGGGCGACGCGAAGGCAGATAGACTCGATCGATTTAAATCCCGGCTTAGAGAGATTTAATTTTCAGTTGAAAATGTAATGAGCGAGCGAGGAGGATGGAAAATCGGGCCAAGGGGCGATTCCACCGTTGCCGAGAGTCCAAGCGTCTTGTTCAGTGGCGAGGCGTTCTTAACGATTTGTCGATGTATCGATTTATCTGTCATTTAAACCTACAAGTAAGAATCGATAAACAGGGTGTAGCGATGAACACCTTAACAATCGATTCTTAACCATAGCTTGAAATGGGAAAATATCGATTATCGATCATTCACGCCTCGCCACTGAACTTATTAAAATTTCAAAGGAAAACTACTATACTCCGATGCCAAGTGGGCTACTTGACACTAAGAAAATTGTTCTTTCTATTCGTCTTTTCCCTAAAGAACATAACTAAATTCAAATGTTGCCAATTATCTTGCGCAAATAGCATTTTTACCAGGAGAATCTTGGGAATTTTTGACTGGAAATTTCACTGATTTTCCTTCTGATCTCATGTGAAAATCAGAAAACTTTCGGCCAAAAATTGTACCAGTACACATTCCTAAAAGATTCTTGATTAAAATTCATCATAAATCAGATAAAATTATATCAGTTCGCGTTTATATCGCGCGTCATATTTCCTTACCATTGTTAGGAATGTTGTCAATGTTGCTAACATTAACTGTTATTTTTCTGCGCTATGCTATTCAGTGAATGAGTACAATTCAATTTTGCCTTGAACTTAGAACTGAGTGACACAGAGTTGGGCGTGCCCGGACTGCCCGCTGCAACTTGACGTGTGAAAAGATATTTTCAAAGAATGTGGGAGTAGGTGCGAATTAGAGGCAGGTTTATTTCTGCATCATTAATCTAGTCAAATTGGACTGCTCCCTTTTTACAGAACGAAAAAAGTATGGGTGTTCAGAATTCATGGGACATAACATAAATGCCTTCCCTCCTTTGCAAAGTACCTCTACTTATCTCCGCAATAATAAGTTTTAATCATAATAAGAGAAGTTTTCCATTGCATGGTCCTACCGCAATTCTAAGATCTTTCACATTCTTAAAAGAAATTTCTTTGTACATTTTTTTGTTCATGAAAGTTGCACCAGATTGACTGCATTTAGCAAAAAACCAGACGTAATTAATTGTGTTGCAATGCATAAATATGCGCTTTACAAATGACGGGTCGTAACAATTATTGTTAAATCACTCTGGATTATTTGAATTCATAGGTTGGCTGCCCCTTATGGGCGGTTGGGCCTCGAGTTAGGTTCCTTCAAGCTCCACGACCTAACCTCAATATTACCGACTTTCCCTACATAAGTACTCAGCTAAAATACTAAAAAGACGATGAAAAGTTTCCATCTGAGGAGGAAAAAAACGAAACGAGGATAAATTCATCGACAAAATCGACAACGGTGAGCTCGGGCTCATTAACGGAGCCCCGTTGAGATTGATTCAATTGACAGCGATCGTAAGCTCCCCCGCCCCCCCCTCCCTCGCGGGGCCGCTCGACGCCCTCAATTTGTCGCGGCTTGTAATCTATATTTGAATCGTCTTCCCATGGGAGCCCGCGGAGCGACCGATACATATAATTTCATATTTCCCTTTCTTCTAGCTTGACAGCCTTCGACAGCCACCAGGACGACTGGGAGTCACTCCACTCGAAACTTCGAACCATGTCACGAGCATCCGGGTGCGGACCCCGGAATTTTTCCCCGGCCGGAACGTCACGTTTCGAAGAAAAGTCGGGGAAACTACCAGCTTTCCCGGAAAAAAGAAAAAAACAGGTCAACAATTTCGGACTCGCGATAGTAGTCGATTTTTCCGGGAAACCGCTGCAGAAAGCTATTCTGGCCACTATGCAAGAGACAAATACTTGAAAAGTAATTTAAAAGACTGGTTATTCCGGAAAAGCTGGAGGACACTAGAAAATAATCTGGCGTTTCTAATCTGAGTGACACTAGACGACATATGACATTTTTCTGAGAGAAAAATATGATTCAGAAATATCGTGCTTATATTGTTTTCTTATACTCGAAGGACGTTTACAAGGAAAATATGAACACTCGCCTCCATTTAAGACTGTATAGAGCCAAAAAATATCAGCGACATAGTGTTTTGGACTTGCCTTATTGGTGTCCTCCAAATTCAACTGAAATCAACAGGTATTGCGCTCTTCCGTACGATAACAATGAAAGCTCACGACGCTCGGATTGCCATTCAAAAAGCTAAAAAAACTAGCTTTCGTTGCGCATTATCCTTGAGAAATCTCTCAACTCGCAGCTGGCACAAGCCTCCTATTTATGGGGCTATAAATTCGAGAGATGTCAGCATGCATTATGATTTTTTCAAACGGCGCTTCAATCTGGGTGAGGCGAGTTGATGAGGGTCCACCAGGCGTGGTCGGGCAGCATTGTCGTCGAAACTGCAAAGCTCGAGGAACCTGTCCTCTTTGCATATCCGCAAGTTTTCCTAGACGAACGGCCGTCGGTTTTTTTCCTCTATCGTGTCGGTTTTCCTGTTTCAAAATCCTCGCGGCGCCGAAGGCCGAAAAGCTAGAAGGCGCCAGTTGGATCGAGAGTCCGGCTATTTTTAAAATTCGTGTTAGTAAATTTTCCGCGAATTTTCCGGTTGCTTTTCCGCTGAGCTTCTCGTCAAAGTTTGCGATGTGTCAAGGTCAGGGGAACTTTAACTTTGTAAACACAATACGAATTTCAAGGCGCTTTTATACACTGGAAAAAAAAAAACACATTGGATCTAGAGCCCAGACTCTTAAAAACATCGACAAGAAAAAATACTCTTGATTCAATCGGATTTTTGCTTAAATCAAGAACCAAGCCTCTTAATTTGAGCGGATTTCCTTTTGATTTAAGCAAAAATCTGATTGAATCAAGAGTATTTTTTTCTTGTCAATGTTTTCAAGAGTCTGGACTCTAGATCCAGTGTGTTTTTTTCCAGTGTACCAAGACACGATTTGGTGCGTTTCTTTCATACATGTAGTCGTTCGTTTCTTAAACTTTCTTGAGGAACGACTAGGAATAGAAATAGGAATTGTAATGGTAAGATGGTAATGGAAGGTGCACCGGGTCCATCGACCTCACCAACGTAATTTCCACTGGCTTTTCCTATGGACGGAGGCTGGCAGATTTCAATTGGCGACGAGGAGGACCAGCCCAGGAGGCAGGTGTAAAAATTAGCATGTAAACAACCTTAAGGTCTTAAGGTTTCCTGCCACGNTAGGGCTGTTCAATCGGTTGTCGGTAAGCCACCGAAACAGTTCCGTTAAGAAAAAGTTACGATAAGAGCGCTCTTACCGATAGCGATCAGAGTTTTCGGAGCTGGCGAAAATAAGCTGTTGCCAATTGTACATCTATTTTACGCGCCGCCGCGCCAGGCAATCTGATAAACCGACACACGGGGCAACAATGTATTGAGTGCGAGCTCTCAAAACTCCGATAAGGCCGGCTGTTGTCGATATCATGGCCACTGTCGGTACTGCCGCCAGTTTCAATAAGAGACGATGTCGATAGTGTTCCGGCAAGAATTCGTTTGAACACCCCTATACGGACCCCGGAATTTTTCCCCGACCGGAACGTCACGTTTCGAAGAAAAGTCGGGAAAACTACCAGGTTTCTCGGAAAAAAGAGAAAAAAACAGGTCAACAATTTCGGTCTCGCGATAGTAGTCGATTTTTCCGGGAAACCGCTGCGAAAAGCTATTCTGGCCACTGTGCAAGAGACAAATACTTGAAGAGTAATTTTAAAGACTGGTTATTCCGGAAAAGCTAAAGGACACTAGAAAATAATCTGACGTTTCTAATCTGAGTGACACAAGATGACATATGACATTTTTCTGAGAGAAAAATATGATTCAGAAATATCGTGCTTATATTGTTTTCTTATACTCGAAGGACGTTTACAAGGAAAATATGAACACTCGCCTCCATTTAGGACTGTATAGAGCCAAAAAATATCAGCGACATAGTGTTTTGGACTTGCCTTATTGGTGTCCAAATTCAACTGAAATCAACAGGTATTGCGCTCTTCCGTACGATAACAATGAAAGCTCACGACGCTCGGATTGCCATTCAAAAAGCTAAAAAAACTAGCTTTCGTTGCGCATTATCCTTGAGAAATCTCTCAACTCGCAACTGGCACAAGCCTCCTATTTATGGGTCTATAAATTCGAGAGATGTCAACATGCATTATGATTTTTTCAAACGGCGCCTCGATCTGGGTGAGGCGAGTTGATGAGGGTCCACCAGGCGTGGTCGGGCAGCATTGTCGTCGAAACTGCAAAGCTCGAAGAACCTGTCCTCTTTGCATATCCGCACGTTTTCCTAGACGAACGGCCGTCGGTTTTTTTCCTCTATCGCGCTGGTTTTCCTGTTTCGAGATCCTCGCGGCGCCGAAGGCCGAAAAGCTAGAAGGCGCCAGTAATGCCGAGAGTCCGGCTATTTTTAAAAGTCGTGTTTGTAAATTTTTCGCGATACTCCTCGCGGAAAATTAATTTTCCGGTTGCTTTCCCGCTGAGCTTCTCGTCAAAGTTTGCGATGTGTCAAGGTCAGGGGAGCTTTGACTTTGTAAACATATACGAATTCCACGGCGCTTTCATGCCAAGACACAATTTGGTGCGTTTCTTTCATACATGTAGTCGTTCACTTGAAAAAAAAAAACACAATGGATCTAGAGTCCAGACTCTTGAAAACATTGACAAGAAAAAGGACTCTTAATTCAATCAGATTTAAGCGTAAATCAAAAGGAAATCCGCTCACATTAAGAGGCTTGGTTCTTGATTTAAGCTTAAATCTGATTGAATCAAGAGTATCTTTTCTTGTTAAGAGTCTGGACTCTAGATCCAATGTATTTTTTTCCTGTGTTCGTTTCTTAAACTTCCTTGAGAAACGGCTAGGAATGGGAATTGGAATGGTAAGATGGTAATGGAAGGTACACCGGGGTCCATCGACCTCACCAACGCAATTTCCACTGGCTTTTCCTACGGACGGAGGCTGGTAGATTTCAATTGGCGACGAGGAGGACCAGCCCAGGAGGCAGGTGTAAAAATTAGCATGTAAACAACCTTAAGGTCTTAAGGTTTCCTGCCACGTACACCGGGGGACGGGGAGCACGCCTCCAGGCTGTCCCTTTTTCGCGCGGCGTGAAATTCACTCTGCGCGGGCTGCCGGCCCCTTCCTCCGCGGATCGCGAGACCGCGGCCGTATTTCATCGAAATTACGGCCAGGTAAATTTCGCGCCGTCTCGCTCTCGCGCCAGGTTGCTAGTTCGGGCCGATTTTCCCGCGGCTCCGCCGGGAAATCCGCGGGTTTCCTCGGAAAATCGGCAGCGGTGGTCGAGGGCGAGTTCTTGGAACCAGTCCCGGCCGTGGGCAAGTCGAGATGCTCGTAAATCCTCACAGCACACCTTCGCACGTCCCACGTTGCCACAATGGACGAAAAACGAGGGATTTTTATCTCGGCTGAGGTGTGTTCACCAAAAGAAAGGACAAATCCAGGTGTTGCTAAGATTGTGAATTTTTTGTTTTTGATCATCCTCCTACGATAATGCACCTAATACTAAGAAAAAATATCCGGCCAAATGAACCGTACTGTTTGGTTTGTGTTGTAACCGTATTCTCGGTTCATAAAACCGAGATTTTTCTATGGTTCAGCGGGCTGCTTAATAAATTGATAGACAAAGTAATAGACAAATAAGACAAAAATAGAATGGAGCGGTCTTATTGCTAAAAACGGGTAATTGTCATGGACTAAGAAGGAAAGCGATAGACTGACTCATTCTTGCGTTTTTTGGTGCCTAGACATTAAAGTCTCCTGATTTGGAAGTACGTCTTCGAATGTTGTTACATTGCAGAAGGTGGACTAAATGAAAAGATCACTGAAAGCTAAATAAATAATAATAAAGAATAATTAATTTCTGTGAGATAGAGATGTGGAAAAACTGGAACAAATACTGAAATTATGAATTTCCCAAAAGGCTCACTCTGGGCGCGTGACGTGCCCCGGATCGCTTGAAAATACGAGTGCGTCATACACTTTCTGGGAAAATTAATATCAGGGATTCGAGTGCGTAAAATTAGTGATTAATGCTGCCTCACGAAGCATGGCCCCATTTGGATATGATTCAGACCCTTTGATGAGACCCGGATGGCTCTAAATTCTGAGAAGATAATTATATTTCTGGTTGCACATGGAAGTGCAGGATGATTCGTCAAATCAACAAAACTGCTCTGAAAATAGCCGAGGTAATTAATAATTATACGCACTGTTTTTGGTTTTTGAACATGTAGTCATATCGTAGTAAACTGCATAAAGTTTTAGACTTTGACTTTTCCACGTTATTACAGCTTTTCATTTTCCGGGGGCAGACATTTGAACCCGGCCGAAACAGCCGAATATGAAGTGATAAAATTAGAGTACATACGGAGGCATGACGTTCGGATCCTCGCCATTCGTACAAATGAAAACGAGCAATCTTAAGTTACGGGCTCTGGGAACTCACCTGAAAACACACGATTAGAAATTCGATTAGGAAAATCATAACAAAACAGAAAAAGAGAAAGAAACAAAATACAGGTATTGTGGTTCATGAACGTTGAATTCTGTTCAAATTGATAGTTGATGAAGACAAAAATACCGCACATTTTCTTGCCACTTTTTTGAGCGAACTTTAAGTACATTAGAGGAAGAAGTTTACGCCGCAGACAGTTTGCAAGCGGCTCACATATTATTTCGATTAATCGCGATAATGCGCATCAGGTGGAACATAGCTTTAAAAACGCGATCTTGGCTTTAAGCGCCTTCATTTTTGGTGATACTCTACGCTTTGTCGCGGAGTTAGTTTAGTTGCTTGTCCGATCCAAACCCAATTTAGGTCATGGATGAACTGACTATGAACTGTGGAGTCCCTTGCCCGTTGCTCAAATCCTATGTCCATTGCAACCAGCCACTTCCACCAGAAGGATCACTCCGCTTCCTCTTTGTCCATCAATTTCAATAACTGGCCCTTTGGTCATCAGGAATCCAATCAAGATTTCTAATGTACCCGATGCCAAATTTGGCAACATCCAAACGTGCGGATCTGCGGATGCGTTCCCTGCCGTGCCCTCGGGACCCCACGGGGCCAGGGGGAGGGGGGGGGCTGCGGAAAATATACGCGCGGTGGAGGAAGTTGACTCGTGACCCTTGAGCCGCGGTGTTAAATCGCTATAAATGTTAATGCGCAGTTGTTAATTAGCCCTCAGCCATGTTTCACCAACAGTGCGAGTGCACTCTTAACTTTTAACAGGATTCGGATTGGGCATCGGCTTCCACCTCCTCGCCGATCCCCGCCGTGACGTCGTGTCGCCGTCGTGCGAGGGGCAGCAACAATTGCGCTGGTCATCGAATCGTCATTCTTTGCGGTGGCGTGGCGTGCTTTGCGATACATCGATCGATCTGTCATTTAAACCTATGGGAAAGGATCGACAAATAAGGCGTTTGCGATGAACACCTTCATAATCGATTCTTTACCATTTATTCAAATTTGGAAACATCGATAATCGACACTGCCTGATATTCGGCTGTGTCTCTGCATGGAAAATTTGACCGAATTCGAAAACAGACTCTCTTATAGTTAAAATAACTTCGCAAAAATAGATTTTTAAAATCCCAAGTTGTACAATATACTCAGCACTACTTGCGTTTACATCGAAGCCACCTGGCGATAGAGTGCGGTATGAATATTTGTTTTAAGATCGCATTCTCAGTGCGATTTCAATAACTCTTGCTTTGTAAGGTATCATGGGTGTCAAGGGGTGGGGGGTGGGAGTGAGTGGAGGGAGTCCGAGTTCCATGCGTGAGAACGAAACCACTCGGCAGCCGGTGAGTTTAGCGCCTTCCGAAGCTCGGATACCACCTGCACAACGTCTTAACCTCTCCTGCCGCACCGCAGCTCCGACTCCGTGATGGATGGACATGAACTTTCTCTGGCTTACGTCAAGATCCCGCTCCCAACTTTTTCTCTCGCCCGGCCCCCCTCCTACCCCTCACCCCCGAGTTGCGGGGGGTTTGTTTATTTATGAGTTTACAAGTTCCGCCGAGTAATCACGGGGCATTGTCAGGGGGAATTATTCTCAGTCCGGCCGACAGGGTGGTTTCCCGGTTGCGTCGCCCCCCGCCAAGGCGCTACAATGGCCCGTAATTGCGGTCCGTCCTGTCGAGCGGGTGGCCTTTAAGCGGCTGCAGGGGTAACTTTTTTTTGACCGAGTAACAGCAGTCGACCGTCTGTACTCGTGCTTTTTTAGCGTGTGGGTTTTGACTTCGGTTGGGATAACCTCCTATGGGCTGATCATTGAATTTGATGGACAAAGCGTTAGATAAAGAAGACACAGAGTATGGAGTGATCCTATTGGTTGAGATGAGTGGTTCCTGTAGCCTAAGGGAGAAAATTATAGACTATCTACCCTCGTGCTTTGCCGCTAGTTACCCTATTACCTACCTCTTTTGCCAATTGCAACCATCCACTTCCACCAATAGGATCCCTCCATATGTCTTTTGTCTCCTTTGTCTATAGCTTTGTCTATCTATTTCAATGATCAGCCCGCTGCGCGCTGGTGCGCCCTTGAAACTCGACTTTTCACTTTTTTGTATTCAAGATAAACCTAACCGTCGTTTTGATAAACAGCAAGAATTTTCGACTGCCGCTCAAAGAAAAACAAATCACTGCTACAACTTGCTTTAAGGATCACTTCTTAGCGTCAGCGATAAGTTCCAGTATCTTCGCTGGAATTCTCAAGCTGGAGGTTTTCACAAGGGTTCTGAACAACCAGCATTTTCTTGGGAATATTTAGTCCGTCGCAAGGAGTCTTTGAGGTTTTTTCTCTCTTTTTCAAATTGTCTCTCGCTTTTTTCTATTTCTCTAATGATATCTTGATCGATTTCATCACACGCTCGTACGAACGCATTTGCTCTGGCCGTCTGCCGCGCAAAAAAGAACGATCCTAGATATGTATCCAGTAACCTGATATAGCAAAGCTATACAGAGCAACATAGATACACTGTAACGACTTTGCAGGCGCGTTTGCCAAATTTACAAAAGTCAGATTGATTCCGCGACGTGAAGAATATTTGAGTCCTTGTGTTAGCCTCGGTTAATATAGGAGGCCGTTGAAACACAAACCAACCAACAGTTTATAATGATTTCAATATAATTTGCATTGCATTCAACAACGGATGTTATTTTCTTCTTGAAAATATGTGTCCAGTCCGTCGCTCTTCTGACAAATGGTCGTAACTAAATTTTGAGATAAGCCCTAACGTCCATCAAACTCAATACTTTCCCGGGCTGATCTCAATATGTAGTTACGCTCTTTTGTCACTCAAACAACGAGTTAACACACGCGTGAGTGCGTGTAGGGAAATCAGTGACCTTCGTTGTGTTTGGTTATGATAGGCAACTAAATTAACTTCTCGTCAAAGCGAGGAGTATCGCCAAGATTTGAAGGCGCTAAGTACTTACTATTCAATGCGAATTATTGCAATTTGAGGATTTACCACGGCGCGAAGTATCTTTAAGACGGGATTTTCAGGAGGAGCTGGCAAGAGCGCAAGGCACGCACTGAGCAGCAGCCGCCGTCGATAAAAAAAGGCAGTTAGCCGATGGAAAAATGAAATGAAAAATAATGCCGGCAGTTATCGGGAGAACGTTGGCCCGTCTTGAGTCTTGAGTGCGCGGAGAAATGCGAACCCGATCGGAGGAAGCGAAAAAAACGGTGGCAGGTTCGATCGGATCGAAGTGCTCCGGTCTGGGCCGATACCGGTAGAATGGCCGGAATCCCGAATGGGGTACCCGTTCCCTTTGCGGCGGCTCCCGTNCCAACCCCCCCCCCCACTTACCCCCCTTCATAATGGAGCCACCGCTGTCGCCGCTTGCTCCCCTTCGACGGGGATCTCTTTGTTTTCTGAGTGCGTGAGGATTTCGTCCAATTTTCAATCCTCTTTAAGTCCCTGATTTTCAGTAAAAAAAAATAAGTTGTTAGGGCACGTGGCAGTTTTTGAACTTAGGATTTTAGGGTTGCGGGAAATGCCCGATCTCGAAATAGTATCGAGGCAACAAGTTGCGGATCGTGAGGCATTTTTTTTTTTTACAAAAACTTTTTTTTGGGGGAGGGGCTCAAAGTCGGAACAAGAAGTAGGGGAAGATTGCACAAATTACGGTGAGATCGGAGTTTTTTGACCAAAAATCGGAGAGGAGGAGGTGAGGCAAATCGAATATATGAGACCATCATGCAAGAACTTCAGATCACAGCGATCAGTCGGCGTTTTGGAACTATTTGCACCCCTAATTCGGAATGTCTGTGGCGTTCTTAACATGAAAATTGAGGCAATTCATTGCAGAAACGATGTATAAGCCCCTTCAGTGCTGATCGGATCGTAGGTACAACTTGCGTGTTGTCTATGAACTACGGATAGAATTAAGTACCTCATAGTTACCAATTTGAAGATTATAAGTATGTTCCGGGTGTTCTCGGGAAAATCACCGATTTGACCGCCGTTTTTTCCGTGTCCGACATGACATTCGTCTTTTTCGGCCTATTTTTCGCTCTATTTTCCCTTCTCTTCGAAAATTTGATCCGGGATCGAGATCGAAGCGGCAACGGAGACGGCAAGACACGACTCTGTTGGCGGTGGTTTCCTCGAGCCAGCTCGGGCGGACTGCATCGGTATGTATCGACTGTCGAATGGGAGTAGCAAAGCTGCAATTACAGCCAAGCCTGGAAGCCCTGGCCAGCTCCTTGCCTCCTTGCCACATACCGGCTTAACGACTCGCAAAATGC